>CM042163.1:6345271-6362771 GCA_023376005.1 Doryteuthis pealeii
TAATAAGATATTGTCCCCAGCCTGACATTTTGTTACAGCGATGCCGTTCCGCTCAGAATGTATCGCCTATTTTTGGTCCAATCTTTAAAATATTCATACGGTTGGAAAGAAAAGGAAATAATCATTATGAATATGTAATTTGTATGCGTTTTTATCCATTGAATTATTTTTTACAGCGAGTTAAAAAAAATTGGTTTCGGTGAGCTAATAAGTATGATTTTTTTTCAGACTAAATTTTAAGGAAAAAACAAATTCTTTTTTCTCCCTTATTTACGGTACAATCTTCTTTAAGATATTTATATGGTTAGAAAGAGAATAAAGTACTCTTTCTAAATATATAATTTGATTGAGTTTTTATCTATGGAATTATTTTTTACAGCATGTTAAGAAAATAATATTTTGCTTCAGTCAGCCTAGAATTCGTAGTATAATTTTTTCATACTAGATTTTAACATAAAATCAAATCTTATTTATCGCATATTTCTGTTCCTATCTTAAAAATATTTATTTGGTTAGAAAAAAAATATTTCTAAATATGTAATTAGTATGTGTTTTCGTACATTGAACTATTTCTACAGCGAATTAAATAACAAATCAAACGAAAACATTTAACGATAACTCAACTTTTTTTATTAATTCCCGTCGTTCGTCAATTGTAAACAAAGCCTTTTTTATTTTTCATAATCGCGTTAATTTATCTATTTCAATATTAGAAATACAAATAAAATCATGATAGTAATGCAGAATAGTGTGCAAGAGATAATACCATTGGATTACATAATACATTTCACGGAAATACATGAAAACTCAAATTATAATAATTTGACATTCGATCGGCTACGCTTTGAATTAATAATGTTATTCTTTTAAAGATTATTTATCGTTTTACTTAAATTTGATTACTTTATTTTATTCTTTTTTTTTTAAATATCAATTGAGTTTAGCAAATCACGTCATTTATATTTTATTTAAAGAATATAGTTAATCATTGAATTAAAATTTCTTACTATATCATTATGTGATGGGCTAAACTTGCAAATCGGTCGGAAAATTAGGGTAACCTAGAAAAAACAGAACCCACAAATTTTGTAATAAAACTGTTAATTTTAACTAAGGGGGTTTAGGTTTAGGGTTTAGGGTTAAGGTTGGGGTTTAGGGTTAGTTTAATGGGAAAATGAATAAATAAATTGGGTTCTGTTTTTTCTGGGTCACCCTGTAATATGTTTTAATTTTCCGATCGGTTTGCATGTTATGCTATGTGATGTCATTCCCTCAAATCTGACGAAAAGAAAATTCCCTGACCTCCCACCAGGCCGGATCTTTTTTACCCGGTGATTTTTATGGGTCATCCTGCGAGGACCTAACTCGCTATTCAGTAGTAATAGATCTGCAAACGATTATTTAACCATGTTTTATATATACTAGCAAATATATGCACCCTCCGGGTGCAAGTATTTAAGTTTTAATGTAATAAAATATTGTATTAAATTAGAAAGGCTAATGAAACTAAATAAGAATACAGATAAAAAGATTTGAAACAGAGGGAGTATTATAAAAGATTTGAAACAGAGGGAGTATAATAAAAAATGGAACAACTGAAACTTACTCTTCTATCACTCTCGTCTTTCATTGTTATTTTTTCTAATTTAAGTATTTAGTTATAAGAGGAAGTAAAGAATAAAATGACAGTTATTTTATCTTGTTAATGGATTTCATTTAAGATTCATTGAAGAGATTGTTGCTTATATTCATTAAAATAAAACCAAACAGTTAGAAATCAATAATACTAAGCACATATTTATTAAATTCGATTTTTTAATATTAATATGCAAATTAGCCTTCTTGTTCACACTGTAAACCGCTATTTCGTTGTATATATAAATATAATTGCATGTTATCAGTACGTAGACATAGTTAACAGTATTAATAATGTAAGACAATTTTATTAATAATTGAGGTTTAGATAAAAATAAAATCATGGAGAATGTGATGTAAATAACTAAGGGAATTGTGACTTGAGTAGTAGGAATATAGTTTCGGTTACAGACAGACAAACCCACAATCTCCATTATAATAAGATATATATATATATATATATATATATATATTGTTTGTTTACTGCTCATACTGTCGTGTAGCAAGTCATCAATATATATATATATATATATGAATGTATAGGTATATGCAAAAGCATCCAGCGAAAAACCAGTTTTTTTTAAATTTGGTATTCAGTCTCCAGTTTAAAAACAAAGAAAAAAGATTCCTTTTTCGATGATATGTGTCCACACACACAAATAAATATTTGGTTGATCGATTGTAATTTAACTACAAAATTGAAAATTATATTTGAACCCAGACGTAGGCTGAATGCAAATTGAAATATATTGCAATTACCTTTCTTTAGACATCGGGAATATTGGAAAAATATCATTCAAAACAGAATTAAAGTATCCAAGGAATAAAAAACAGCTAAAATTAAAAAAAGATATGGCGGGGAATTTCAAATGAAATGAATAAGTTTCAAATCCTTTTTCAGGTTAACAGCCAATCAAAATCTTAGAAAAGTCGTATAAGTTTTCCAATAATAAACGAAGAAAAAATATCCTAATATATGGAAGGACAAAGTGACAACATCTATAATTAAAACTAAATCACACTAATGATATATATGGAAAAACAAACTGACAATATCTATAAAAAAAAGTAAAGTTGTCGGGGCGGCTTAATGTCGGTATCAGCCAGACAGCGAGGGAGTCTATCTCCTTTTCACTTACGCCTAATATATACGACCACACATGTCACGTAAACAGGTAGAATTATAACAGGCCGATTCGTTTTATAGTCAATTTATGTGTGTTTCGAAAAATCTTAAAGTACAAACATTTAGCTAGATGGAACCATAAGTTCTCCTCGAGAAATACTGTTTCTCTGTAGTATCATTACTATCATTGCCTACCATAACCAGGGAATACATTTCACATTGAAGAGGTTTGATTTTTTTCTAATATAACCTGAAATCAAAGATAAATTGTTGGTGTGTTTGTTTTGTATAACTGCATCATTTTTTTAAACATTTTTTTCTTTTTGTTAGTTTGTTTACAATCTTTTATTATTACATTTCTGAAGAAAAAAGACAAGTTTGTATACTTTCAACATTTTTTCAAAACAGTCATAAATTGACTATAAAACGAATTGGTCTGTTAGAAATCTGCATTCTTATGTGACATATGGGGCCGTATATATTAGTGGGCCGTAGAGATGAAGATTTTGGTGAACTAATCAACAGACTCCACTCTAATATTAAGAAATTAGTCCGAAAATGTGAAAAGATCGAAAAGAAACTCGTCAGACATGAGATGTTCCCCTTGTTTAACACCGCATGTATGAAACTCTCTGTATACTAATGAAAATTAAAGGCGTGTAGTTTAATGGTCAGAGTCGTAGGAAATGGACTTGTCTACCCGAGTTCAAATCCTGGCAAAGACCGTTTGCATTTCACATAGTGCTAATATATATTTACCAACCCCTCCGCACAAGCAGGATGTGACCCAAGGTCAATTTTTTAAGCGGAGTTCAACAGGTTTGAATTCAGAGTTTTCCTTCTCCAAGACTGGTTGCCTAACCAAGGTTAAAGAGTCCAGTCTGCCCTACTATTTATACATAGCTGGAGGGAGAGTAGGATTCATACCTTTCCCAAGGGTATTAGCGCTAAGTGAAATGCAATTACCACGTCCAGGATTTGAACTCGGGGCGACGAGTCCATTTCCCAGGACTTTAACCATTACACCACGCGCTTCCTACACATAGTGCTAATACGATTGCGAAAGGTATGCATCCAACTATTCGTCCTCCAGCTATGGTTAAATAGTAGGTCAGATTGGTCTCTTTAACTGTAGCTAGGTAACCAGTCTAGGAGAAGGAAAACTCTGAATCCAAACTTGTTAAACTCCGCTTGAGAAATTGACCTCGTGTCACATCCTGCTCGTGCGGAGGGATTGGTAAATAGATATATATAGTAATTAAAATTTCGCCCTGTGGGTGGCACCTGGAGTATGCCATTACTGATAGGTAGACTCCCTTCGACAGTAAAACCAACTATCCAATCAATGAATAACTACAAGGAATTCGCGAAGAGACAACAAAAGAATTGGGGTAATTGGATTCTCGCCAGTTTTGTTTGATTTAAGTTTGAAATGAGCCAATATTTCGATTATCGATTTCGATTATGCACAAAACTCTTATAATCTTGGCCAAAAGAGGCTGGAGGCCAACAAGAAGATAGCAAGCCACTTTCTTGTTTGCGACCAGAAGGAATGAGAGTAACTTGGCGGTATATTTACCGTACCAAAACGGATATAGGTGGATAAGCAGTCCATGACATGCAATACTCCACTTTGGCCCTATCTTGGGCTAGACGGGCGGTCGGAGAGGCCTCCTCCGATCAATCGGCTGGTCACGTCAAGCCCTAGCACCTATATGATTTTCCCAACCCTATTGCCCTTATGGCAAGCCCCAACCCCTTTTTATCATATGGTGCTAGAAGGCGGTGGCTGCGGGTCTACATGTCCTGGAATGACGTTAAACTCTATCTGATGGTGAGGTTCTATTTTTGGAGGTTTGGGGAATGTGGAGCACGCCTTCATCACCATTGCTCCCTGGTCCACTCTGACCCGGAGTGGTAGTACCTGTTAGGTCCCATCTATGGGTTAAATAGAAAAATGTATTTATAAAAAAAATTGTATTATCCATTAAGAATTGATTTATTTCAAAACTTTATCGGCATTAAATGATCCACTGAGGTTGATATGCCGTAAAACAAAACAAACCAAACCAAAACGGATATGCGTAACGTTCTAATAACGATACATGTTGTGTAGCGGGTCTTGTCAACGTGCCTCCAAATTCACGACACTAAAAAGGTGTTTGGCACGTGGCGGTCACCTTGTTGATAAAAAAAGTACAACGCGAGAAATATATCGTCACAAGCTGCTAAGCTTTTATTTCCAGTGCTAGTCTCGTGGGTTGTTTCGGAAGAGGAGGAAAGGCAGAGAGAAAGAGAGAGAGAGAACACTGTTAAATTACTGTATCCCACACTAGGGACCAGAGGCCCGTCCGTTCCCCTTAGGCCTCGGAAAGCAAAAAGAGGCAGGTATTTTTCTTCGTCGTTCCACGTCACCACGTGACTTCCGGTTCCGGTCAACACCCGAAACTTCCGGTTGACATTCAATTCTCCATTCGGGGGGTCACGCCCCGGTCAAACTCACGACAACCGTTTTTGTGCTCATCACTATTTTTTGTAAACCTTTACTACCTCTTATTTCTTCTTCCTCTCTTTTCTAATAGTAGTCCTCGCAAAACTCAGGATATTCCCCATCTTGCTACATGAGATGAATTTTCTATCTAACACTGAATCATTGAATGTTTGTCTTGAAGCGAAAAAAACAGGGAGAAGAACAGTATGATAATAACTTACAAGGAAGTATTTGTCTGAAATCTTACTATAATGGAGATTATGTGTCTGTCCGTAACCGAAACTACGTCACCACCAACGTTACGATTCCCTTAGTGTTATATCCCGAGATGCAGGATATACAGAATTGATAATAAAAACAGTGAAATGTGTTTAACAATAACAATATTTGTTTTATTTATTCTCACTGACGGGGAATACAGTGGGATGGTTTTGGATTCAGTTCAGCTTGATGTAGGATACGCGTGTGTCACGTATCGGGCTCGGTTCTTGTCTGTCTGGCTGTCAGTATTTTGTCCCCCTCATTTTTAGAGAGTATCTGGTTCGAATCGTTAGGGGGAGATAACTCTCCCTAACACTTAGTTATTTACGTTATATTTTCAATGGTTATTAAATAAACATTATTTAATCTTAATTAGCATCTTATTCATCGACAATATCTCTAGCTGAGAAAGTTGTTTAGTTATTTGGATTTTACGGCATATTGTTACATAATCTATGCATAGATTATTGTCAACCCCCTGTATTTCTGAAGGGATGGCCCCTTTTCATATCACGGGCAGGACTTTCCATGGAATATTACAGAAAGCCCGCGAAATACGTGAAGNTCACGCGGACCTGGTTGGGTCTTCAGTTTCAGCTTGGACATCAGGCAGAGAATGATGTATCTGCCTTAGCTGGGGCTCACTGTACACGCTCGTTGTGTTAGTTAGATAATATGTTTAGTTTAAGTAAATAAAGGTTTAAAATAAATAATATGGTTTTGTGGTTGATGAATGTCTTGGCAACAAGACTGACCTAGAAGAAGAAAGAATCAAGACGACCAACCAGCAAGAACAGAGACGTTAGAAGAGACGCTAGAGAGAACGTAAGACACCAAAGATAGCAGAAGAATAATAGAAGTAAGAAAAGGGTATACAACAATATGAACCTTGTTGGGTTATTGTTATTATTCATTGTTTATGGTACTCATGTCGCTGGATGAAAACAGTAATTGGTTAGACAAAATGACTCAAAAAATAGATGTAAAAATTTCCAAAAAACTCTATTACCAACCATTGGGAAATAACAGTACAAACATCTTTTTGTCTGCTAAGGTGACTTTCTTCTGTTTTCCATTATGGAAGGGACTTCCCATGATCCTCTTCTTCAACCACCCCAACCCCCCCAACACCTACTGACTGCTAACTACCACTTCCTCAGTCTTAATCATATTGAATTTTACTGTTCTTTATTCTTTTTCAACTTGCACAACCCCCCACATGTAAAATTAACATGTACAGGTGAAATGTTGGGAAGTATTAACAATTCCTTTTAGTGTCCTTTAAATAGATGTTGTCTGAACTTTCTTGGGGGATGTGTCTGGTCTTCCATTGGGACTTCTCGTTTATCAGAAGCCCTGGACATTAGTAGTTTTGGATAAATAACCCAAGACTTAGATTTTCTTTAATTTATATTTTGTTTAGAAATCCCCATCCAGACTAACTGCTCAGATGAGTATAGTCCACCAGGAGCGCCGGGAGCGCGACTTAATACCTCCGAGGCTTGCCCAGTACTGACTTAACTAACTCTTTCAAATCAAAACCGGAAAAAGCCTTTGTTTCTCATTTCACTACTAATTCTCACGGTATCTACCGGAAAAAGGGTTAACACAAGATTAACATGTGCCAATCAATCTTCCATAGATATCGTGACATACTCCCACTCAAAAAAAAACTGCTGGCCGTAATTCTAACAGCCATTTTTATTTCTATCTCTCTCTTTTTTGGTGTATACACACACACACACACACACACAGAGAAAGAGAGAGAGAGAGAGAGAGAGAGAGAGAGAGAGAGGTAACGATTGTACTACGGTAGGTGCTTAATGTTACCTATTATCTGTTAAGTCTGGCATGAGGCCAAAGTAATAAGGACACCCAATGAGAATTGAGCTCACAACAGTGGTGAATTGGTATGTATGATAGGATTGTTAAATATTGCAAGGTTAGCTTGGTATAAGGCCCTATTTATGAGCCACACGGTGAGGATCGAAATCACTTCGGTTTATAAGTCAATGATGCGAACCATCACATTACAGTTGGTTGCCTAAACTTAGTTTAGTCTATAGTATGTATTTACCCAACCCGTTCGCCACGAGTAGGATGTAACACAAGGTCGCATGTATGGGCACCCAGTGAGAAGCGAACTCGCTATTCAATGGTAATGAATGAGAAAGATTCGTTTGCTAACCATTATGCCACGATAGCACCGTACCAAAATAACAAATCAGGGCTCTCACAGCCATTTTGAATATCCCGAGGACTGGTCGAACCACCTTGATGTAACTTGCCAATCACCCAGTGAGGACTTGGCTGGTTGGTTTTTCCGGCATCTCAATCCCTGATGGGTTATCTAATGCCGAAGTTAGTCTTTTTTCAAGCAATTATATGGTTTCAAATAACTGATGATAATCATTTGTCATCTTCATTATCATCATGTCACGCAATTAACACGGATATCCATGACAATCTATCACCAACCTTCTCCATCATTCATTGTCATTGGGATGTCCTCTGCGCAGCATCCAGTATCCTCGCAAAGCTGGTCAATGTAGGTCCTTGCTGGGTGGCCCACACTAGCATGTCCATGTGTTGGTTTCCACAGGAGAACGTCGCTTATAAGTTCGTCCTTGCTTCTCCAGCAGTGTCCAGCATGTCTCGGGTGGTTTGTGAGATAGGGGGCAGGTGGCCGTACAGCTGCTTCCTTGTCGAGGGTTGTTTCCACGACTTGTTCAAGATCACACGCAGCATTCTTGTGCAGCTATCATCTAGCTTATTCTCCAGGCGCCTCGTCAGGGTCCAAGTAATGAAGCCATACAGTAGCACTGACACGGCCACAGCTTGGAAGAATTGTTAATTTAATTTGTCAGTGAGATCGGATTTTCATATGATTGATAATCTGTTTATAAATATATATGGTGTTAATGTATCACCTTTATTAGTACTGTAGGATTGTCTTCCCTTGGATTTGGAAGAGTTATCTTCCCTCTCGTTTCTTATTCTCACCACTAGGCGTCTTTCTGTATTTAAGCAGGAAGCGCCAGATTCAAGACCTCTTCTTCGTCTTCTACAGCACCTCAGCACATGGGTTAGACTTTTATGTCTACATCCTTCTCGGGTGGGGGGTTCTGTCTCCAACGCAACGCTAGTAAGTTTACTTGAAACTATGGACTCTCCAGTTAGGCTGACTGTGTCCCCTGTAGGGGAGTAAGATTCCCTCCAAAAAAGGTTTGGTTTGTTTTGTTTTATGGCATATCAACCACAGTGGGTCATTTAATGCCGATAAAGTTTTGAAATAAATCAATTCTTAATGGATAATACATTTTTTTATAAATACATTTTTCTATTTAACCCATAGATGGGATCCTAACAAGTACTACCACTCCGGGTCAAAGTGGACCAGGGAGCAATGGTGATGAAGGGGTGCTCCACATTCCCCAAACCTCCAAAACTGGAACCTCACCATCAGATAGAGTTTAACGTTATTCTCAGGACATGTAGACCCTCAGCCACCGCCTTCTAGCGCCCATATGATAAAAAGGGCTGGGGCTTGCCATAAGGGTTGGGAAAATCATATAGGTGCTAGGGCTTGACGTGACCAGCCGATTGATCGGAGGGGGCCTCTCCGACTGACCGTCTAGTCCAAGAAAGGGCCAAAGTTGAGTATTGCAAGTCATGGACTGCTCAACCACCTGGGTTCTATCCTTAAGCATCACGGGTCACCACCCACAGCCAACAGGTGGCCCTATTGAGGGAGTCTTACCTCTCTGCAGAGGTGCAGTCGATGCATTCTAACGCCCCACCGACAGGGCGGATTTATTTATGTGATTGGAACAAAAGTTATATATCGTTGAACCTCTTAGGCAGAAATATTCAGAACGACTGTCAACTAGCTTATCTCAAAGACCTTTGATAGTTTGTCTGCTTAAAAGTGGTTTACTCAAGTTAACAAATGCCGAGTGGCTGGAAAAGGTTTAGAAATCCAAGAATGTTTTTGTTATTTTTTGGTTTTGTTTATTTCATTTCAGTTTTTAAATACCCACCTGATTCTGTGATACCATCTCTACACACAGCGCTAGTGCGTACTGCCTCCGAAACCCCCAACTGGGAGGGGCAAGCCTACTTGGGAGCTCCGTAAGTGTAAGTTTAATATATTTTCTGTAAATACTACTTTATGAAAATTGACATGTAGTAGACTGGGTGCCCCATATAATAGACTCAGGGGAGTAAATGGCTTCAGTGGGTAGCGTGGGGGGGGGGGCAATGAGAAATTTTAAAGATCAATATGCAAATTAGCCTTCCCGTTCACACTGTAAACCGCTATTTTCTTGTATATATAAATACAATTGCATGTTCTGTGTATGTTGATATGGTCAACAGTGGCTTCGGCCTCTGGACCATTGATATAATTAACGGCGTCGATCCCAGGGGGCCATCCCCCTAGGCAACACCTGCCCTCTCGATTTAAAGGGGCAGGGCTGGGTTTATTGCCCAGTGCCTGAGGCGCCCCCCTTGAGGGGGAATGCCGTTGGGATCGACGCAATTTTTCACCTGCCACTCCATGAGCTTCGGCTTGTGAGTGGTCCCACGTTAATAGGGACTTTGTGCCTGACCCGTACAAGTGGGGTACGCGGTAAATACTATGTAGATATGGTCAACAGTCTTAATGATGTAAAACAATTTTATCAATTATTGAGGTTTAAATGAAAATAAAATCATGGAGAATGTGATGTAAATAACAAAGGGAATTGGGATTTGTATAGTAATATAATTTCGGTTACAGACAGACAAACCCACAATCTCCATTATAATAAGATTGTACTTTATTCTATGTATTGACAATTTTAGGTAATGTGACGTAAGCAGTGAGGTAGTTTCGGTTACAGACGAATAGAGACCAAATCTCCAATCAAATGTCTGAGATTTAGTCAAGCTACACTTGAACTAGGAAGGTCAGTTGGACGAATGGACAGGCTGAGGTCAGTCAGATTGAATGACTTTTTTGTCTCTTTACTTGAAATCAAGTCGTAATTTCTTTGATCTGATCAAAATGGCCGCTCTGTAAAAAGAATCAACTCATTGAAAAGAGGGGAAAAGGGGAGGTAATAAAGATCTTCTTTCAACGTCGCTCAAAACTTTGAGCTTTGATCTTTGAGCCGTGTTTATGCCTGGTGTAACCTTGCTTATTTTCTAGAGGCTTCTGTTTTTTTTTTTTTAGGGCCAATGACGCAGCACGAAAAAAAGAAAGAAAAGAAAAGCCAGGTCAGTTTTCGCCATCGATTTACCAACTCACCTGCCCTCCCTCACCCCCCGGGCCACCGCCATTTTATACACGTAATTCTATCTCCTCTGGGCGTATAAATTTAATATCAAAGGTTGGAATTAAAACTTATGTCATAGCGAGAGTAGAAGCGAAAACGATCAGCAGAGAGATCTTTTGTTTGATCAGAAACATTCAAACAATAATCCTAATCAACACAAACTAGAAGAAAAGAAAACGTATACTTGTTATATATATATATATATATATATATATATATATATATATATATATGAGAAGTAAATACACACGCGGTGTGTTTATGATATGGCTTTTTTTGGGGAGAATATGTGCTTAATTGAAGTCGCACCTAATTTTGAAAGTTAATTAATTAATAATTAATTAGTTAGGCGGGCATACCTATTTAAATGTAAGGCTAAACAAATCGAGAAAAATCAATCTCTATATGTACATTTCGGC
This sequence comes from Doryteuthis pealeii, assembly GCA_023376005.1. NCBI lineage: Eukaryota > Metazoa > Mollusca > Cephalopoda > Myopsida > Loliginidae > Doryteuthis > Doryteuthis pealeii. The sequence goes on from CM042163.1 coordinate 6,356,522, forward strand.
CTATTAGGCCTCGGATCTGTGGGTATAACACAGTATGATGATTTAACTATTACAACGTTTTTTTTAAGTATACTTAATAGTTATTGAAAAATAGTTCAATATGTAAAAAGGATAAGGATCTTGATTTAACACACACGCACACACACACACACGCACACACACACACACACTCTCTCTCTCTCTCTCTCTCTCTCTCTCTCTCTCGCTTTCTCTTTCTCTTTCCATTCCATTGAAACCGATGTACTTCCATGTTTCATCCTTTAACACCTCCATTCCCTATCAACACCCCAACTATGAAACTTCTCCTGATGAAGGGTATCAAAGTGTGACACAGGTAGGTATGTAGGTAGGTAGGTAATTACTAACGTATTAAAATATAGATTATCATAATTTTATTGTCTGAATTTCTGAGACAATAAGTTGTTACTATTATACATTGGTTCATTAATGTATTTACTCAACCCCTCCGCACGAGAAGGATGTGACACAATATCTATTTCAAAGCGGAGTTTAACAGGTTTGAATTCAAATTTTTCCTTCTCCTAAACTGGTTGCCTAAGACCATAGTTTGCTCTACTAATACTTAGTGTCTGTAAGGTTTATAATACATATTTACCCAACCCCTCCGCATGAATAGAATGTGACACAGTCAATTTCTAAAGCAAGGTTTAACAGGTTTGAAATCAGAGTTTTCTTTCTCCTAGACTGGTTACCATATCAAAGTTAAAGAGCCCAGTATTCGCTACTATTTAGAGGGGAGAATTAGGCTGACTTCTGATTTAGGACGGAAAATTAAAACGGAAAGTTTTTTGGTGGACCCCAATGACAGTTTAACTACAGTCTATGAATTAACATTTTGCGAATTGGGTTACGGTTTTAGGGGATTAAGGTTGTTTTTAATCACGTATTGCTTAAAAAAATAAACAACAAAGAACCCAAATTACTATACATTTAATTAACCATTGAAATTAATTATTGAATCTATTATTGAGACAGTTGTTTGTGTTAGTATTGCAATGTATAATTTCAATTAAACTTCGTTTAAAAAAATATTTTTCAACATTAAATGTATAGTAATTAACCACTTTAAAACTAACCATTCTCACAAAATAAAAACTTTTAGAATATACACATTGAAGTGAATATTAAAATAAATAAATAAAATATATTTAGTATTGTAAAATAACGGGTGCAAGAAAAATAAAACATTTATTGCGAAAACACGGACATAAAATGAGGGTTCAGTTAATCTTATGGTTGGAATTTACGAGGAAATAGGTAAGGATTACCCCATTAAAATGTTTACTTGTACTTTTATATGTAGTTGTACGTTTTTGAGACCAAAGTATCGCTTCAAATATATCTGTTTGAAAATTAGTCGTATTCGATATAAGTCATGTACAAAATGCAAAAAAAAAAAATTAACAATTTAAGAAACAACTACACAAAAAATGTAATTATGAATGTACAACGAACGCTATTCCCTAACCTATAGACATAAAATAAAACTAGAGAGTTTGGCATGCCGTTAAAATCAATCTAATTCTATTTGGCTTTGTAATTTTTTTTGTCTTTCCTTCCAAGTTTGGGTAGCTTCAAACCAAGTTCCAGATTCTTCTGCGTACGGGTTGGTGATGCCAAAAATAACTTAGCCCCGTCGGCATTCTCTTTTAGAAGCACCTGAAATATCAGACAATGAATTTTAACCATCCGTTGTAGACGAGGGCTACGCTGGTGCATGGGAGGGTAATAACACCTTATCTATTTTAATCGGCGTGTGTCAAAAAACTTAGTATATATATATATATATATATATATATATATATATATATATAGTACTTTAATTCCCATCAGTACAGTTAACCCCACCCCGGATGCATGGTGCGCTTAGCAACCACTGCTGTTTATATTCTGTTTATATGCGCATCAAAATTAAAATGTTTAAATATCTGCGTACTTCCGGTTTGACCTAGTTCGTAGTCACCTCGAGCCAGTCATGTATAACATACAACTAGGTTCGAGCCCGACTCTGGGCATAATGCACCCATTCAGTTGACTGCGCCTGTATGAACTCTGGTCTGCCAACCTTCTGACGTCATCGAGTGGCCAGGAGCTCAGGGTAGATAATGGGTGCTACCCATAACCAAACCTACAATACTGATAGCATTTATAGAACGTTTGTGAGCATATATATTATATATACTAGCAAATATATGCACCCTCCGGGTGCATGTATTTAAGTTTTAATGTAATGAAATATCGTATTAAATTAGAAAGTCTAATAAGAATGCAGATAAAAAGATTTGAAACAGAGTGGGGGTATCATAGAAAAATAGAAATGAAACTTACTCTTCCATTACTGCCGTCTTTCATTGCTGAATTTTACTTATTTAACTATTTAGTTAAATTAGGAAATAAAGAATAAAATTACACTTATTTAAGATTCATTGAAGAGATTTTTGTTTATATTCATTAAAATAAAACCAAACAGTTAGAAATCAATAATACTAAGCACATATTTAATAAAATCACATTTTTAATATCAATATGCAAATTAGCCTTCCCGTTCACACTGCAAACCGCTATTTTTTGTATATATAAATACAATAGCATGTTATTAGTATGTAGATATGGACAACGCTAATAAAAAGGTGAAGCAATTTTATTAATGATTAAGGTTTAAATATAAATGAATAAAGAATGTGATGAAAATAACTATGTTAATTGTGACTCGATTAGTAATATAGTTTCGGTTACAGACAGAAAAACATATAATCTCCATTATAATAAGATATTATTGTTATATATATATATATATAAATGTTGTTCTGGTTCCAACGGGAGAAAATTCAATATTTTATTAAAAAGAAGGAAGGTCCGCAAAATGTATTTTGTTCTCAGTAAAAAATTTTTTAATTCTTTTTGTTTTACATATGCAACACGTGTTTCAGATCTTCTGGTATCTTCTTCAAGCTTTGATTGATAATATGAAAATGAATTTTTACATGCATGTGTATATATATATACATACACATGAGTATTTCACCTCCTCTTCCTGTTTTTGTGGGAGTGGAATGGAATTTCATTTGCAACATTAGTCTTTTAAACAGGTGTTTTTTGTTTTTTGGGTGGTTTACTAATAAAGTCATTAGCTGAATTTTTATAACTTTTTTAATAACTTTTTTTATTACTTTTTTATTTGGGTTGTCTTGATAAAGTTCATCAGATGTTCATTTGATATATCAGGTGTGTGTGTGTTTGTAATTTGTTTTTTGTTCTGAAGACATTCTATGTTTTTCTACTTAAATTTATACTTTTTGGGTGTGTGTATGTGTGTGCCTACGTATATGTGCCTATGTTTACTTTTTGTGTGTGCGTGTGTGCGTATGTATATGGTTGTATTCGGTGTGTATATGTGTACACATATATACATACTTAAGAGTTGAATTTTGAATTAAGAATTAAATTTAAGTCTATTCATAACTATCTTTCTATCTATTTATCTATCTATCTATCTTACTTTGTTTATAACTATCTATCCATCTATCTTAGTCTGTTTATATCTATCAATCTATCTTTATATATATATATGTGTCTGTGTGTGTGTGTGTGTGTGTGTGTGTGTGTGTCTGTTGAAAAGAGAAATAAAGGAAAGAAAGTATAGATAATGGATAAAACAGGATATTTTAATTAATTTTACTTACACGTGTTTCGGTCAGGAGTTTATCCATGTGTACATTATTCAATCTATCATTATTTTTAAATAACAATATGAAATGAAATAATAATGATAGAAAAAATGTAGAAATGTTCTATTTCATTTCATTTTGTTATTTAAAAATAATAATAGATTGAATAAAAAAAAGATTGGAAAAAAGTTTGGAAAATCTGGGAATCAGTGGGAGAATCGAGACCATCTAGAATACTGCACTGTTGCAATCTGCCAGAATACTCAGAAGAGTCCCGGAGACCTGAGGAGACTTGCTGTCACTCAGACTCCAGTGAAAGGCCATCAGCTAACGCTGACGTGAAAAACTCAAAAGGACTGAACAATAATAATAATAATAATTTTTCTTTGAACATTGCATTGGCGTGAAACAGATAGTTACCAAACGTTGAGTTTATGTTTTCACTACTCTAGCACACACACACACACACACAAAACACACACACACACAACACACACAACACATATATATATATATATATATATATATATATATATGCTCTATTAATGATATTGAGCACTCTTTACTTATAAATATAGCAAACCAGCTTAATCGGTAGAACACTTGCCTTAGAATCGCAAGGTTCTGAGTTCGATACTGGTCTCTGCCAACTAAGCGTATGAGTAACACAGATAGGGTAATATGATATGAGCGGTAAAGTGGGGAGCTGACGGTGGGTGAGGCGATTCCCCTCAGAAAAAACAACCCCCCTAGTCTAGTGCTCGCGAAAAAGGGGATAGGCTCCCTCGCTGTCTGGTTAATACCGACAATAAGCCACACTGCACACCTTACTTTGCAAAATAATATTAGAAAAAATAACATAAGATTTAAATTTGTAACATTATAGACTATTTTTTCTAGGTTCCCTGAAATAGTCGATAATGCTAAAAATCTAAATCTTATTATTTTTCCATATATATATATATATATATATATATTTATATATATATATATATATATATATGAAAGTAAACAAACAAACAATGTGTTTGATATGGCCTTAGCCGACAATTTTCTCCAGAAACAAGTCTCCAGAAATGTAGAATATATCAGTTTATAAACAATACGAGAAATCAGGAAAAACCAGCTGGTGTAAAGGTTAGAATTCCCGCCTGTTAGCCTGGCTGTTAGGGTTCGAATCACGCACAAAGCGGCTTCCTGTCTATAACTCTGCTGATGATGCATAATAGGCCGAGATGTACATACAGAGATTGACTTTTTCTCGATTTGTTTACGCTTTACATTTGAACAGATATATTCGCCTAATTCATTAATTATCAACTAATTAATTCTCAATGACTTCAATTAAGCACATATTCTCCCACATATATATATATATATATATATATATATATATAGGGTCATCCACAGACACGTGTTTCGACTTATCAAGTCTCCTCAGTGTGGCTAGACATTTTGTAAGCTACCTACAGCCGGAATTGAAATCCGATCGGTTGGGTGCCAGTCCGGCACCGTAACCATTAGGCTGTCTTCACTTACAGAATGGGAAGGGGATTTTAACTGTTTTAATACACACATCGCTTTGCGTGTAAAGGCCGTCACAAAGTGCTCCATTCCTTAGAAGAGCGTTGCGTATATATATATAGTATTGCGTATATATATATATAGTAATAAATATAAATCTAATGAGTCAGACGAACCTACTATTAGTTTCGCTTAAAGCTCTTCAGGGCTAAAATCCGACTACAGAGACTAGGAGCAAGACGGATAAATAGTACTAACCACAGTAGTCATTTAAATTAGCTGAACCAGACGGACCAATAAAAACACAGAACACTATAAGTCTATTGTTTAATAAATATTTAATTTATATATTAAATTTTTTTAAATTTTTTATTTTATATTTTTAAAAAATTTTGAATTAAGCAAATCTGAAACCATTACATCAGTACAAGCACCACATCGCTATTCTGATCCCCCAACTATCGAGCACTTTTTACTTATTAGCTTTCTCCTAGCGGTTATATGAATATATATATATATCTTATATACATATATATACATATAAATTGTTTTTTCTTTTGGCCAAATACTGTACCAATAGATTATTTTTTGTTGGTACGAATATATTGGTCTTTTCTTTTTTTCAAAAATTTTTTTCTCCCTGGTTGATGTTTGGTAGTATATTTTTACAATCAAACTTTCTACTGGGTTTTTTCTCACCGCAAGTATTTACCAACACGCTTGGTATATCTATATCTATATATATATATATATATATATATATATATATATATATATATATATCAGTCTGTTCATATCTCTATTCGTATATTTTTTAGTCTGACCATCTTATCTATCTGTCAATCTATGTAAAGATTACCCAAATTATTTTCTATAAGAATTGATTAATTCCATATCGAAGTGCTGGATCTTTAGTTGTTGTGACTAAATTAAATTTATGAAAATAGACGAAAAACAGATCGATGCCTAAATGTGTTTGTTTTGACGTCAGCGAGACTTGGCCATTTTTCACGCTCAATTCTCATCCTCGACAGTCC
>CM042163.1:6367771-6405271 GCA_023376005.1 Doryteuthis pealeii
CTGAATAATAAACTTGATCAAGAAAAAAACTTAAGTCTTGTTGGTTCGTTTAATTACAAACAAGTAAAGCCCAGAAGAAGAAGAAGTCAGCCCTTAGTAGAAGAACTTAGATAGAAGAAGCAGTTAAAAGAATCAACACATAACCAGGGAAATGATGATCACCAACATCATCTCTAACGTAAGTCTCTAATCTCTCTCTCTCTCTCTCTCTCTCTCTCTCTCTCTCTCTCTCTCTCTCTCTCTCTCTCCTTCTATCATCGGAGAGCTCTCTCTCGTTTATATACCCGATGTTCGATGTGGGGTATACAACACAATTACATATATTTTTACGATGTGGCATTACTTAAACTAGAAAGAATACTAACCATATCATATATTATGTAAACTTTTACTTCTGATATATAAGGCACTTTTCAGGATTTTAAACGCATTAATAACATGGGCTGTTTTGAGGCAAATCTAACTCAGATTTTCACAGAGACATCGTTAATAAATAAGATTCATTCTATTCGAAGTATTTATGATTTTGACAATAAATTAAATACTCATTGAAAAATTTACGCAATTCCCGGGGGTATTGTAATATACGCAGTGACATAGTTTTGTTTACAGACAAACACCGAATCTCCATTATAATAAGATATTAACCCTCGCTGTATCTAATTCTGTTTACATATATTTTCTATGGCGTCGAAAAGTTTTATAAGGTTAGTCAAATATTCATTAAAAAAAGCATCTTTTGTTTATGTGATTTTTTTAAATATTAAAACGTAAACCAATGTTTTTTTTTCCGTCTTCGCCATGTTTCCTCGAAAATCTAGAAATAATTAACATTTTGAATTGAATAATTAGACACTTCTTGTGGTGGCCATACTGACAGCAATTTGATTGTACTCAAAGAACCAGACGTTCCTCAATCTTAAGAGAAGAGACGACGCACCTATTTTCTTGATTAGAGAACGGATAGTGTAAAAAGACAATGACGCCATTTTAGTCACGTGTTGAAATAAGCTTCGACATTTCGACGGCGCTAGACAACTACAGAAGTGTTTCCCGTTTCTTGAGAGAATGGATTCGAAGAACAACGAAAAAAATCAAGTGCAAAATGTCAGTGTTCGAACTCAGAAAATAATCAAGTCTTTTGAATGCAGATTTTTTAGGTTTTTTCTTTTTAATGCAGAAAAAAAGGTTACACAAAATTCTTCCGGGATAGAAAGTGTTATTTCCTAATTTCCTCTACCTATAATAAATGGAAATTACCTAGTTTTAACTTCAAACCATTCATGCGATCAGAGTAACGAATATGTTGAATCTACCAATTTTCCAGAACATTCCAGGTAGATTTAAACACCATTTCTTAGTATGGTCAAATTTCACTCTCTTGCATAATTCCCAGTCGATCACTATCCCTCCCCCAGTCATGTTTTTTTCTTATATTGCTTTTTTCCTAGTTTGTTGTATTTGATAATGGTGTGACGCTATTTTCGTATTCGCCTGGGGAGTTGTCTGCCTGTTTAGTTTCGCTGGTTCCCGCTAGGGGCCTTTGATATTTAAGCGGCTGATTTGAACGTCTCTTTCTCTTTGCCTGCCGACCTACGAGACACCACTATGGGTTAGACTCTGTCTACCCCCTTCTCGTTGGGGCTTCGGCCCTTAACACTGGCCACTCACTGCTAGTAAGTCTCTTACACGATATATGACTATCCTTTAGTCATGTATCCGTAACTACGTTTTTATGTACATTTAGGTATCTCTTTGATACCTAAATATCTTGTATTTTACCATTCATGAATGTGTCATTATCTCTACTCTTGTATATGTATTTATACTACTTATGTATGTATGTTTGTGTACACCTCTATGTATTATGTACCCTGTTAATCCATGTGCTGTATACCTATTAAATGTTTTGTCTATCAACCTTTGTCGGAGTTTTATCTTCAAGTTTTATCGCTTTGAAACTTTACAATGGGATTAACTGTTTTATCTATATCTCCACATAGCCTATACTTACTATTCTTCTGAGTATTAACAATGTTGTTTTGATATTTGAAATGATATAATTGATTTCTTTTATCTCTCATACATACAGTATCTCAGTATGTTTGATATTTGAAATGATATAATTGATTTCTTTTATCTCTCATACATACAGTATTCTCAGTATTGTTTTGATATTTGAAATGATATAATTGATTTCTTTTATCTCTCATACATACAGTATTCTCAGTATTGTTTGATATTTGAAATGATATAATTGATTTCTTTTATCTCTCATACATACAATATTCTCAGTATTGTTTTGATATTTGAAATGATATAATTGATTTCTTTTATCTCTCATACATACAGTATTCTCAGCATTGTTTTGATATTTGAAATGATATAATTGATTTCTTTTATCTCTCATACATACAGTATTCTCAGCATTGTTTTGATATTTGAAATGATATAATTGATTTCTTTTATCTCTCATACATACAGTATTCTCAGCATTGTTTTGATATTTGAAATGATATAATTGATTTCTTTTATCTCTCATACATACAGTATTCTCAGCATTGTTTTGATATTTGAAATGATATAATTGATTTCTTTTATCTCTCATACATACAGTATTCTCAGCATTGTTTTGATATTTGAAAATGATATAATTGATTTCTTTTATCTCTCATACATACAGTATTCTCAGTATTGTTTTGATATTTGAAATGATATAATTGATTTCTTTTATCTCTCATACATACAGTATTCTCAGTATTGTTTTGATATTTGAAATGATATAATTGATTTCTTTTGTTTCTCATACATACAGTATTCTTTATACCAATGCTTCCGTGCCGGTCCACGGAGTACTACCTGCCGGCCCGCAGGTACCACACATGATTTTAAAAAATGTATATTTTTGAAGTTTGGAAACCGTACATATGAACTAAAATTTGAAATCTATTATTATACAAAAGTATGACGGAGAACGAAAAAGAGCAAGACATTGTCTTGCCTGCCGGGATCGAACCCGCGTCCTCCCGCATGCGAAAGCAGATACGATTTAGGCACTGGACGGACGCGAAGTGCCAGGATGTTTTGGTAGATACGTACATAAATGGCATGTGAGTCAAGCGCTGGGGGGCGAGGAGTCAGCAATGGCAGGTTGACTGACGCGAACGACCGAGTAAAGAAATGTGATCTTGAACTGCTAGAGATTATTTTCGACTACGGTGACGGATTTTGCAGCTGCTAGGCGAGGACGAGGAACGTGTTGACCAGGGGAAGGTTTGACTTGCTGGAAGACTGTGGATTCGCTTGTTTTTGGCCCCCCTCTCGGCGGGAGCTTGTTGATACGAACATCTATTTCCCCCCATATATTCCCCCCTTCTATACATATGAACTAAAATTGGAAATCTATTATCATACAAAAGCTAAGTGAATCAATGATTGTTTGCTAAAGGCTTTTTTCCTATTTGATTTAATGACAAAATTCATATCAAAATATTCCTTCTTTCTAGGATTGAGAATCGGCTGGTCACATCAAGCCCTAGCGCCTACATGGTTGTCCCAACCTTATTGTTCTTATAGCAAACCCCCAATCCTCGTAAAGTAACTCAACAAGGTTTGTGTGTTGGTTGTTTTACGGTATATCAACCCTATTCAGGTTATTTAATGCCGAATCAAGACGTTCTGATATTTGGTTTACTTACAGTACCTGCTGTTGTTTAAAAGGTCAAAGGTCACCCATCTAAGTATTCAACAGGCTCATGGATACTTAACTCCAGTGATCTAACAGAAACTGGTGCTTTTAGCGTGACTTGACCGTAAGCAAGCCAACAAAGGTTGACATACCGTAAAATCAACCAACCAGCCAACCAACCAACCAACAGTTCGTAGAATCTCATTTGAAAGCAACCTCCTTGATTCCTGTTGTAAGACAAGAAGATGTCCAATTATCTCCGTGCGTGCAAGCATTGATATCACATGATGTAAAATCCAACCAACCAACCAACCAACCAACCAACCAACCAACCAACCAACCTTTTTCTGAAGAAAATAATTCCCACTTTTCTGCGTGTTTTGAAGATGCTTTATCATCCTGAAAATTACTTCATCATCCCAAAGCTCTGTGGAATTTAGAGTACTCGTTCATTGCCATTACTCCCAGTTCCACTTTGACTCGGTGTGGTAGTGCCTGTTAGAATCGTATTGGTGGGTTAAATAGAAAAAAAAATGACTCTAAAAAATGTATTTAAAAAGAAAATGAATAAATGAAATAAAATGATTTCGGCGTAAAGTAACCCAACAAGGTTTGTGTGTTGATTGTTTTACGGCATATCAACCCTTTTCGGGTCATTTAATGCCGAATCAAGTCATTTTGATACTTGGTTTACTTACAGTACCTGCTGTTCCTTAAAAGGTCACCCATCTAAGTATTCAACAGGTTCATCGCTGCTTAACTTCAGTGATCTACCAGGAGCGAGTCAACAATGGTTGACATGCCGTAAAATCCAACCAACCAGCCAACCAACCTTTTTCTGAAGGAAATAATTCCCGCTTTTTTGCGTGTTTTGAAGATGCGTTATCATCCTGAAAATTACTTCATCATCATCCTCACACCTATTTTCGATTAATAGAAGAGAAAAAGCAATGTCCGAAATTTCAAGGTGCACCTGTGCAATGACAGGTAAGTTGATGTCTCCAACCCTCCAACCCCCAACACCCACCCTAGCCCGTTCTTTGTTGGGTGTGTCACACAATATCAGAAATGACGAAGGAAATTTCTTTGTATTTTCCAGGGAGTCATCTTTATATTTCATTGGAACAACACAACAGATGGAAAATTTCAGCCTCATCACCTTGGCTAACATTGATTCATGATTCATCACTAAATATCAATTTCATACAATGGTAGACTGTGAATTCAGGAACGTAAATTTTTACAATAGTCTACCATTCAGATGTTAGCGGAATATGAAATGAAGTCCAATATATATATTTTTAAATTTCTCAACTGGGATTGTATTAATAAAAATGTTTGATTTTTATTAATACAATCCCAGTTGAGAAATTTAAAAATATATACATTGGACTTCATTTCATATTCCGCTAACATCTGTCCGGTAGACTAAAAAATTACGCTCCTGAATTCATAGTCTACCATTGGATGAAAGTGATAAGGAAAACATAACTTAATATGTTAATTCATTTATAAGTTAAAAAAAAGGTTTTTTTTAAATTGTAAAATTGTATAGATTTAAATTTGTTGCGTAGTGATTCAGTTTTACATTTTTTTGGCCTCAGATGTGCATTGTCCGTAACCATAATATAACAAGTACCTCAATTTTCTGTATGTAAACTCCATTCGGTCAATTCCTTGCATTTATATCACAAAGATTCCTCGTTTCAACGCATTTGCTTTTTACTTTTTGTCTTGTTTCAGAAAACGGTTTTTACTTGAAAATCAGGAAGAAACGCCTGGTTAAGGTTTGAAAATGAATTATATATATATAACCTCGCTCTGTATACATAAACAAAGCTTGAGGCCTCTAGTGAATTTCATTTCCGCTTAGAAATGTAGCGATTAAATAGTCTCCTATATTTGACAGCTGCTTATGGCCGCACGGGTAAGAGGTTTGGCGAACGAAAGTTCGTTCGGGTCTCGAACCTGGCCAGAGGTAGCTGTTAAACGGTATAACCACACTGATGAGAGGTGATACCTCGAAACACGTGTCTGTGGATTACTTTATATATATATATATATATATATATATATATATATAAGTAAAGAAATAACAAAAGACTTAGAGATTTTGCCTTATAGTCTATTTCAGGGAGCTTAGACAAATGTCTAACTCTCCCGACTCATCTTTCGCATCTGATGAGTCGGGAGAGTTAGACACTTTGTCTAAGCTCCCTGAAATAGACTATAAGGCAAAATCTCTAAGTCTTTTGTTATTTCTTTACTTATATATTTGCTCTGTGACTCTAACATTAAGAGCACACATTGAGCTCTCAAACTGCGACAGGTTTTTAAAATAAAACTCTTGTGTCGTAAGGAAGATTTCTTCTCTGGACTTTTGGATTATATATATATAAGGGTCGAAACAGATTTCTGTCAGCGAATTTTAACATCATGTGTTTGTTTTTTCTAAAAATATTTATTTCATACTGTCGGATTCACTTCCATTCACTTTTTCATTCTGTCTTTTGAAAAAACAAAAATATCAGGATAACTACATCTTCTCCAGTGATTCTGCAGTGCTGGGACTTTTGAACTTTTTGATACTTTTTTATACATTTTTATACATATTTACATCAAACTCTTTTGAGTTTTCTTTGTGGATTATAATGCTTCTGATTTAATAAAATAAAATAAAATTTATTTTATTTTATTTTCAAAACAGAATATGCATTTTCAAAATTTAAAAAATATTTAATGAAAAAAAAAAATTCCGGCTATGAAATTGAACGTTTCGTCTGAAAACACTTTCGTCTTATAACGGTCCACTCATACCGTCTCTCTATCATACACACATCGCTCTTGATGAAGACCACTTCAATAAAGGGTCGAAACAGATTTCAGTCAGCGAATTTTAACATCATGTGTTTGTTTTTTCTAAAATATTTATTTCATATATATATATATATATATATATATATATATATATATATATATATTTAAAAAAAATGTTTTTTTAAAAATTGGGCGTTATTAAGAAGCATTAAAAATGTATAAATGAATGAACTCGATATTATGGAGTACTGGATTCACTTATTTTTTTATTTTTTGTCATACATTTTCAGGTCCGTTAGATACCCTTTGTCAAATGTTATTACTGTTTAACGGCTTCCTTGTCTCTGTTGTTATCGACAGTGGCAGCGTCTGTGAAATATTTGTAATAACGGAGAATTCCGATATCTGCGTTTAATCCCTTCACGTGCGTTTGTAATTTTAGAATCCATTTAGTTTCTGATTGTTTTCTAGATTGCGTTGTTGGGAATGCGTGTTCTAATAAGATGCATTTGAGGTGTGTAAGGTTGTGTGATAAGGTGTTAAAATGAAGTGCTATTGTACTATGCGGGGATTTGAGATTTATAGTGGATTTGTGGTTATTTAGTCTTAGTCTAAAGGGTGTTGATGTTTCTCCCACATATCCACTATTTCTACATTGTGTGCAGTATATATAGTATATAATGTTAGCGCTATCGCATGTTAGGTGTGGCGGATGGATTGTTATGTTTGTGTAGGGTATTTTTATTTCGGTTTCCGTATGTATGTGGCTGCAAACTTGGCGTCTAGGCTTGTTGCATCGTTTATTACCTTTCCGTACGGTGTTATGTAAATTTTTCCTGGATGCAGTGAGGATGTTACGTAGGTTGGGTGGTTGTTTTTTTGCGTTGATGGGCGGGGTTTTGAAGATGGACTTTTTTGTGGGGTCGGTTTGTAGGGTTTTATATTGTTCAGTGAGTAGCTTAGTCAGTTTGTACATATGTTGACCGTGGTGAAATACCATAGGGATTCGGCCATTAGTTTGGTGTGGTTTGTATACGAGTAGTTCTTGTCTATTAAGAGATGATGCTTACTCACTGAACAATATAAAACCCTACGTATTTACTCTTGTTGAAGACCGATCTATTACATACGGTCGATACAGATATTCAGAGGGACCTCACAACAGTGAGGGGGGCGATGTGCAGTTAAAACCGTTGAGAGGAAGGCCCCGAAACGGTGCACATTCTCTCCTGATGATTCCAAGCATTTGTAAACATCATTTGTTTTTTCAATATATCAAATTCACACTGTCGGATTAATTTCCTTTTATTTCACACACACACACACACACACACACACACATACACACACACACACACATATATATATATATAGAATGAATAGAGAATAAATGAGAAAAGTATTGGCATAAAAAGGTGCTCAATGCTATAAACTCATAACTAAAAAAAAAAACTTACTTAATGGACAGGAACGCAATTGGTGCATTGTTACTTCTGTCGAGGTCGGAATAGTGAGAAAGAGATTTGATTTTCCGCATCTTTTTTTATTTGCCACCTAGTGCCTATTGGCAGACAGGAGAGCTAATAACCTCTCGTGTCCACTATTAATGGAGAGATGTAATCCCAACCATTGTGAGTGTATATTTAGCCTCGTCTATCAAGTAGATGATTACATTACACTTCCCGCCAAAAGTTCATGAAGCTTCAGTCAAGTCCACTTTGTCCAATTCTAAATATACATTCCTCTTTGGTGGTTTAGTTTATTCTTATTAAATATACCAGTACAAAATAAAAAACGCCCTCCGGGCGACGTAAAATAGATTTTTGAAACATATTGCCTGAGGGGTGGGAGTTAAAAAATGCAATGTCAGCGAGTTTGTACCCTAAGTAAGTAAAATCATCAAATTCGTTAAAGGATTAAAAAATAAAACAATTTGAAATGTAAACTTTAAATATATATTAAAATAAAACAAACTATATATAGATATATAATACCAGTCATGTATTTATTAAAACTTGTTTAAAAAAAACAATGAGGACTGTCTAATGTTGCATGTTCAAATTTTGAGTGTATTTATTCTATGTTATGACGATTTTGGGTAATGTGACGTAAGCAGTGACGTAAGTTTTGTTATAGACAAAAACCGGAAGCGAATCTCTTTTATTAATAGATGTAAGTACCCCAATCCTATTACAATCGGTGTGGATGGCCGTTGGTTCCCCTGGAGCTTATCCACCCTTTTGAAAGTTCTTGTTTTTTGTGATGCTGGGTGTCCACACACACTCAACTCACAAGCCAATCCGAGGCATGCCTGATGGAGGCGCCAGTTTAGGCGACAACCCGGGGTATGCCTGATGGAGGCGCCAGTTTAGTCCCCGACAACCCGACCATGGAACAGGTAGTACTAGTTTACATGGTACCAGTAGCTGGTAAGAAAGAAGACCTTTCCTGTTCTGACCTGACTTTCATAAATTTCCAAATGGCATAGATAGGGCTCCTTAGCTTTGGACGGCAATCCATCAAGCCAAGGAAAAAGTTTGTTATAAAACCTTCGATGCTAAGCAGCTATACTTCATTCCAAGGAAAGCCAAGGGGAGTAAACCCCGAAATCAAATCCGGATCTGGAGTCCCTAAGGTGTTGTGATGCTGAACCTCAGCGCTATCCAGCAACTCCTGTGACACCATCGTTGCCAAACAGTATATATATATATATATATATATATATATATATATATATATATTTGACTGTCCTATGGAACACAATGGCAGTATGGAGGGGGGCGCTTGGGCGTCAGCTCATCCTCCATATCGACTCGCCCAGGCTACCTGATTCCACATTTTTGGGACTACACCATCGTCTCTAGTAGACGAATTGATTCCAACGATTAAAATATGTATCTACCCAACCCCTCCACACGATCAGGATGTGACACAAGGTCATTTTTTTAAACGGAGTGTAACAGGTTCGAATTCAGAGTTTTTCTCGTACGGTTACCATACTAATGTTAAAGATCTCAGTCTGCCCTACTATTTACCTATAGCTAGAGGGAGAATAGTTAGAATAAAATATTCATGCCTATCCCAAGGGTTGGGCGTCTCATCGTGCTGTGATGGTTTGCAAGCTAGTCTCGCAGCAACATTACTACTGAATGGCGTGTTCGATCCTTGCTGAATGCCCCACACACGCGAGTTTGTGACGCACTCTGCCCGTTGTGAACAGGTTGGATAAATACCTACCTTCCCTAAGTCTATCAGCACCATGTGAAGTGCAAATAGACTTGCCCAGGATTTGAACTCGGGTCGCCGAGTTTCCTTCAATAAATACCATTACACCACAAACGTTACTCATAAAAATAGACTACAAACATTTTCCTCAAGATTTTTCATTTTTTTAAATTCATCTTCTTAAATTAGGGACTGGCAAACTGAGCCTAAAATGTGTTTTTGACAAAATGACTTTAGCCCCCCTACAGAAAATAATTTACCAAAAATCAGGGAATTATCGGATTTTAATGAAATTTTCAGTGTTTATTTATCAATAAATGATCTTTATAATGCATTATTTATTTTATTTCAAAACTTTCTCATTTTTTCAGGTCGCTTAATTTTGACCCCCCTTATGTTGGGGGCGTAAAATGTTTTTCAAGTTGGTCATATATTGTACTAATTACAGTATAAATAATGAGATAAAAGACCGAACTTATGAATAGAAACAAAAAATTTTTTTATGGTTGCGCTTCTATGAGAAAACAAGTACCGAAAATCGAAAAATAAAATGTATAAAAATAATAAATAATTAATTTTTTGGAGATTTCTTTTTTACTCATTTCGATAATTATTTAATTGGCTAATATTTTATAAAAGAAAAAATTATACATCGATGTTTTTTCTGCTTAAAAAGGGGAGGGGGTGCATTTTCAATCGAGTTTTTCTTCAAAACCTATACTTTTTTTCGAAAAAATAAGGTTTGCATTAAGTAGATATTTATTTTTAGAATCTAAAAATATAACATTTTAAACTTAAAATCCGAATTTTTATTTTATTTTAAATGAATTTTATATATTAATTTTTCATAGCAAAAATACTAAATTAAAGTTTTGAAATAGAATAACTGATGCATTATAAAATTCATTAATTGATAGATCAATACTGAAAATTTCATTAAAATCGGATAATTACCTGATTTTTGGTAATTTTTTTTCCATCCCAAATGTTACGTTAAAATTGTAAACAAGCGCCTAAAACCATTGAAAAACAGCCTAAATGGCGGATCGCGTCGAAATTGACCAAAACAAATAGTTTTAAATCTTTTAAAAATTAACTGCATATGTAATTATATTTTTCTTTTTTTAAAATTATGGTTATTATGTTACTACTTATCGATTTAGACAAAGTTTAACCTTAAATAATAGATTTAATTATTCTTAATTCGCTTTTAAAACTCGTAGTATCCGATTTTTTTGCTAGTCCCTATCTTAAATAGATACCGGTCTGTCGGGTGGGTCTGTAGAATACACCAACTGCACCTCTGCAGAGGGGTAAAATCCCCCTAGTGAGCCACCTGTTGGCTGTGGTTGGCGACTCGTTATGCTTAAAAACAGAACGGAAAATAAATAAAAAAATAAATAAATATATATCTGATGGTTGGTTGGATTTTACGGCATATTAACCCTTGTTGGGTTATTTTATGCTGAAAACATTTTGTTTGATTCATTCTTGTTGGGAATTCATTTTAAACACATTAAAACACGTTTTTGATCAATTTAACCCATAGATGGGACCCTAAAAGGTACTACCACTCCGAGTCAGAGTGGATCTGGGAGTAATGATGATAAAGGGATAGTACACACTCCCCAGACCATCAGCCATCGCCTTCAAGTACATATATGATAATAAGTATTGCATTTCACTTAGCGCTAATACCCTTGGGAAAGGTATGAAACTTACTCTCCTTCCAGCTATGGGTAAATAGTAGGGCAGGCTGGGCTCTTTAACCTTGGTTAGGCAACCGGTCTAGGAGAATTCAAACCCTGAATTTCAAACCTGTTAAACTCCGCTTAAGAAATTGACCTTGTGTCACATCCTGCTCGTGCGGAGGGGTTGGTAAATATATATATGATAATAAGTATAGGGGATTTGCCAGAAGAGTTATTATATAGATTGGAACAATCATATATATATATATATATATTTACCAACCCCTCCGCACGAGCAGGATGTGACACAAGGTCAATTTCTTAAGCGGAGTTCAGCAGGTTTTGAATTCAGTTTTCCTTCTCCTAGACCGGTTGCTTAACCAAGGTTAAAGAGCCCAGTCTGACCTACTATTTACCCATAGCTGGAGAGAGAGAGAGAGAGAGAGAGAGAGAGAGAGAGAGAGAGAGAGAGAGAGAGAGAGAGAGAGAGAGAGAGGGGAGAGTAGGATTCATACCTTTCCCAAGGATATTAGCGCTAAGTGAAATGCAATTACTACGTCCAGGATTTGAACTCGGGGCGACGAGTTCATTTCCCATGACTCTAACCATTACACCACGCGCTTCCTACTTGGAACAATCGTATAGGTGCTTGGGCATGGTGTAACCAGTCGATTGATTGGAGGGTGCCCATCTAGCCTAAGTAGTGTGATTGATTGGAGGGTGCCCATCTAGCCTAAGTAGTGTGATTGATTGGAGGGTGCCCATCTAGCCTAAGTAGTGTGTTGCATGTCATGGACTGCTCTGCCACCAAGGTTCCATCCTTAAGCATCATGTGTGGCTCCATTATCGGGATTTTACTCCTCAGCAGAGATCGCGACAAAGGAATACACGCAGAAACAATTAGGCGGGGAACATGATCCTCAGGGAATTCTTCAAAAGATTCATCTTTGAACCTGCTGCTAAGTGCTAGATCAGAGGTCCCCAACCACTGGGTCGCGACCCGGTACCGGCCCGCGGCCCATTAGGTACCGGACCGCAAAGAACGTTTGAATTGTTATTTATTTATTTATTTATTTATTTAGTGACGTTCTCCTGTGGAAGCCAACACACGACATGCTAGTGAGGGCCGCCCATCAAGGACCTACATTGACCAACTAAGCAAAGATGCAGGTTGCTACACAGAGGACCTCCCTGGGAAAATGAATGATAGGAAAGGTTGGCGAGAGATTGTCATGGATATCCGTGCTAATTGCGCGACATGATGATGATGATGATCAGTCTAAATGTTGATGTTTTATTTTGAAAAGTGACTTCTGTGCCCTTGAGTTTTTAAAAAAATTATAGTAAAGTAAAGTCGTCGGGGCGGCCTATAGTCGGTATCAGCCAGTCAGCGAGGGAGTCTATCCCCTTTTCAATAGCGCTAGACCAAGGAGATTGTTTTGGCGTCTGAGGTGGAGCGCCACATCTACCATCAGCTCCATACTTTACTGCAAAGATCCCTGTGCTACTCATACGCTGAGTTGGCGGGGACCGGTATCGAACTAGGAACCTTGTGGTTTCTAGCCGAACGCTCTACCGACTGAGCTAACCCGGCCTTTATAATTATTTCTTATTAGAAAGGATTTTCGTTCTAAAATAAATATTTTCGTTTACAGAGATGTTGTTGATTATTAATTTATGAACAAAAGGTTGTTTATTGTCTGTTGATGTTTGCTTTTGACATAAGACCAATGCGGATAATTTATTATTAGATTACGTCATTGACAATTATCGAGCAAATGTAGGCCGGAGAATATGAAGGCCGGTCCGTGAAAATATTGTCGTAGATGAAACCGGTCCTCCGTGGCGCAAAAAAGGTTGGAGACCGCTGCTGCTTGATGCACATCTAAATCTTTGCATCTGAATTTTGTCTAGAAAACAAAATAATAAAAAAAGAAAATTAAAATTATTTTGATTGTAGTTTGTGTTATCGGCATTTTTATAGCTAAAGGGAAATAACTCTGCATCAATTTAAAAAGAATATTGTTCAATATGGAAATGAAATATGCAAATGAATCCGACATTATCTAGAAAATAGATAAATAAAATATTTCAGAAAGATACATTTATTCTTGATGGTTCAGTCGAAGTTAAAACGTTTCCACCCTAGTGTCTTGCTGAAGGTTTGATAAAAACCTGAATGTTTTAACATCGACTTTACCATCTAAAATAAATTCATCTTTTTTGGAATATTTTATTTTTCTATTTTCTCCATTATTCAATATATAAACCTATCCCACATAAAAAAAACCAAACAAACGAAAAACACCATATTTTACCAAAGTCAAAATTTAGGTACTTGATACCGAAAAGGGGGTTCCTTTAAAAAAATTGTGATATTGTTAAAATGTATCTGGTACCTCTAAATGAGGAAGCTTCATTCTTGAAATGAGGTAACCAAGAGAGTATTCTTCTTCTTCTTCTTCTTCTTCTTCTTCTTCTTCTTCTTCTTCTTCTTATTATTATTATTATTATTATTATTATTATTATTATTATTATTAACTCCATTGCAATCTCTTAGATTTCCATATGCCACAGTTGAATGAGCTGTATATCTTTATTAATTTCTAAAATGACTTGATTAGTTACATTAAAAGTTAAAGTTAATAGAAACAATGACATCGTGACATGTATTTAAAAAAAGAAAATAGTTTATTATAAGTTATTTTAATTTTTAATACGCTAGGAAAATGAATAAAACAAATTTTTTTCGGCATAAATTAACCTAACAAGAATTGCAATACCGTAAAATCCAACCAACCAACCAACCAACCAACCAACCAACCCACCAAAATTTATAAGAAAGATATTTACGAAATATTTTATGATTTTGATGAATCAATTTAAAAGTTTCATTGCTGTGTTCATGAACTGGATTGATTCCCTTCTCCTCTTCTCGCCAAGATTCAGTTTCATAGTTTTTCTTAATTTTCAAATGATTGAGCAGAAAATTGATTTTTAAAATCGCAAATACCAACTTTATAAAACAGAAGATATCACTAAAATCTTCAGCAATTCCAAAAATGTGAATACTAAGGGGAATAACTACCAAAGTAATATATGAGTTATCTCCCTTGATTTATACACTTAAAAATAACAAAAACAAATAAACGAACTCTATGGTTTGCTTTCCACTGAAAATAAGAAACGGTTAATTGAACAATAAACGAATGCAGCTAACGAGCAGAAAAGGAATACACGACCTGACGCGATTAGTGATTCAAATTTGACTCTGCTTGTAAATACTAAATTCTGTCCTTGTAAATGAAATGCATAAAATTCTTTGCGACTTTGAAACCAGAAGACCAGATCTGGAATTGATTAAAAAGAAGAAAACAACTTGTCATCTGGTAAATAGGTGTGACACAAAATTGAAAAAAATGGGCATCTGGGGAAGATCGAACCCACTATTTAGTAGTAATGGATATGCGAGACTAGCTTGCTAACCATTACACCACGATGGGACGTTCAGCATGAATCAATATATGTATATTTGTTTACGCTTTACATTTAAACCGATATGCACGCCTAATTCATTTAATTATAATTGATTAATTAACAAATTAGGTATGACTTTAATTAAGCACATAATCTCCCAAAGAATTGTCGGCCTTCGCCATTTAAAACACATTGTTCACTTTATATATATGTGTATAAATGTATATGTAAACAAAGGGAGAGAACTATAAGAAGAAATATATTAGTTATCTCCCTTGTACTAAATATCTTTTAGCTAAAAGCAGTGATCTGATTTTTTACTAAAATAATGTTGATTTTTTAAATAAGCATTTCGTGTATTTATAATAATAATAATAATAATAATTATTATTATTATTGTTATTATAGTGTTATTGAGAATGAAACATAAAATTTTCTAAGACTCAGAGATAAAGACGGATTACCTTATTCCAGCCAGACGACCAGACTAAGTATTGATTAACAAGAAAAAGAAAACTTATCAAGTGGTATATTTTGCGTTTTCTGCAAGTCACAGGGTGAATATGAAAGAAAACGAAAAGATAGACAAATACCTGGACTTGCAAGAGAACTGACCTCCCCCCCAAAAAAAAAAAACAAAACAAAAAAAAACTGTGGTATATGAGGCTGAAAGTGATACCAATTGTAGTTGGTGCACTTGGAACGGTACCCACATTTTAGAAAAAAGACGAGAGGAACTGGAAATCAAAGGAAGAATTGAGACCACCCAGACAATATTATTGAAATTGGCAAGAATACTCAGAAGAGACCTGGAGTTCTGAGGAGACTTGTTGTCACTCAGACTCTAGTGGAAGACCATCAGGTAACGATGGTGTGAAAAAAACTCAATACAAACCCGAATAGTTGCAAAGTCTACTGAAGAATGACAGGGTATTTATAAGACTCCACAATGTCATTCAAATCAAGCAGTCAAGCAGCCAATCAGAACTCAAGGAATGGAATCACCCAAATCACCCAAATTCATGAATGGATCGTTTGTTGCCTTGTCTTCCCAATTCGACGGTAATTGGAACTTTGATTATTCTTCAGTGATGAAGGGGTACTCCACATTCCCTAGAGCTCCAGAATTGTGCTTCACCATTAGATAGAGTTTACTCAGGACACTAAAACTCCCAACCACCGCCTTCTAGCACATATATGATAAAAGCGGTTGGGGCTTGCCATAAGCGCAATAAGGTTGGAACAATCATATAGGTGCTAGGGCTTGACATGACCAGCCGATTGATCGGAGACTCACTCTCCGATCGCTCGTCTAACCTAAGTAAGGGCCAAAGTGGAGTGTTAGATGAAATTGACTGCTCAGCCACTAGGATTCCACCCTTAAGCATCACGGTTCACATAATCAAAGCGCCAAAATTCAGAATTAACCGTTAGATTTAGTTTTAAAAATTCCGACCCTACTAACGGTATTTTAAATGAGGAAAACTGAAAATCATATCTGGGACAATAAGACTCTCAGCCAACGCCTTCTAGCAGATACACGAGGGTTTGCCATAAGGGCAACAGGGTTGGGCCAATCATATAGTTGATAGGGCTTGATGAGGCCAGCCGATTGATGAGAGTGGGTCTCTCCGACTACCCGTCTATCCCAAGTGGAGTGGAATGTTACATGTCATGGATTGTTCAGCAACCAGGATTCCGTCCTTAAACATCACAGGTCGCAACCCCGCGGACAGTAGGTGGTGCCATTAGGAGGACTTTACCCTTCTGCAGAGGTGCAGTCGGTGTATTCTTCTGAATGTTTGAGATGAGGCTTGAAGATTAGTATTATCTGCGTTATTCGGACTATTGTCCACATCTTCATTGTTATTTGTACAACGTTTCGGCCGATATACCCTCCGGCCTTCTTCAGGTATTTCTTGTCGGACTCGGGAACCTTCTTTTCGAACTCGGGAACTTTCTTGTCGTAATCGGGAGCCATCACGGAACTTCGAACCCCCGTGGAATAAACAAAGGGTTAAGTTCGAAGTTCCGTGAGGGCTCCCGATTAAGACAAGAAAGTTAGGGTTGGGGTTTAGAGTTACATAGAAACCAATTAAAATATAATTTAAATAAGTGTAATCTTTTTATATGCGTTCTTATTGAATTTTGCTTCTCTTTCTAATTTAATATATTCAATTACATTAAAACTTAATATGCGTTATCTGTATTAAAAATAAAATGAATTTTATTTTTAATTTAAAAAAATCAGAAGCATTACAGTATATAATAAGACTCCAAAGAGCCTGATGTAAAATTGTATAAAAGTGTATAATTGTATAAAAAGTGTATATTAAGTATCAAAATTGTTCATAATACACTCCAATTATTAAATAAGTAACCAAATAAGTCCACAGCACAACTGAAAAAGATATAAGGTTCCAGAAAGTGAGGGGGCGATGTGCAGTTAAAACCGTTGAGAGTAAGGCCCCGAAACGGTGCACATTCTCTCCTGATGATCCCATGCATTTGTAAACATCATTTGTTTTTTTCAATATATCAAATTCACATTGTCGGATTAAATATCCTTTTATTTCACATACTTGTCCTACGAAAAAACAATACATACGGATGTTTGCTCCTCTGAAGACAATTATCCACAAACACCACGGATTTACCAACACCACAAACTTTCTGGAACCTCACATCTTTTTCAGTTGTGCTGTGGACTTATTGGTTACTTATTTAATAGTTGGAGTGTATTATGAACAATTTTGATATCTCAATATACACTTTATATACAATTATACACTGTTTATACAATTTTTCATTAAAACTTAAATAATTATGCCCGGAAGGCGCATATTTTTGCTAGTGTTATTAAAGATGAATATAAGATTCGGTTCCGGTTGATGACCGAGGTATACTTTCTAGACTGCTCCCACCAGGTCGGATAACACAAGGTCATTTTTTTTACGTGGGGAGCCACGCACAGGCCAGTGCAAAATATGTCCCGTTGACACACCCCTTTTGCCTACCCCCCCCCCGACAGCACCAAATTTTCTAGGTATTTTTACCTGTATGATGGTATATTTCAAAGTTAACTATCTATTCATCTCAGAACTCATTCTATTCAAATTAAGTCCAATTATTATTTTTGTAATCTGGGTTCATATCGCTTCTGCGCGCTCACCCCCTCTCTCTATCTTTCTCCTACTCTTTTCATTTATTTTTTTATTTTATATTTTTTTCTGTTAGCATGTATTTTTTTTTTTACCTTTCTTTCTTTCTTTCTAACAAAAACGGAAGGGTCCATTATTTTGCTGAGGTTGGTTGTTAGATTGGATTTTACGGCATGTCAACCCTTGTTGGGTTATTTTATGCCAAATACTTTTTGTTTTTATTCATTCTTGATGGGTATTGAAATTTTTTTCATATCTAAACTCAATTTTTAAAAAAACAATTTTCTGACTCGTTTTTTCTAATTAACCTATAGATGGGACCCTAACAGGTACTAGCACTTCGCGTCAAAGTGGACCTGGGAGTAATGGTGATGAAGGATTACTTTACACTCCCCAGAGCTCCAGAATTCGAACTTCGCCACTAGATGCAGTTTAACGTCTTTTTCAGAACACTCCAGAATTGTACCCCCCACCACCAAATACAGTTGAACTTCCTAATAAGGACACGTGTGTGTGTGTGTGTGTGTGTGTGTGTGTGTATGTGTGTGTGTGTGTGTGTGTGTGTGTGAAGCTTAGCTTATTCTATTATGATATCAAATAGGAATATGAGGGTATATTCGCAGAGTTACGTCCCGACCTCCTGTCTCAAAAACCGCTAGCCGGTGGCTGCTGAAAAAAAAACCCCAACTAGCTACGATTGAAATCCGTAGCCGAAGCGGTGTCACTTGAAAAAAAATAGGGTCAGGGTTTAGGGTTAGGATTAGGGTTGGGGTTTAGGGTTAGTTTAATTGGAAAATGAATAAATAATTTGGGCCCTGTTTTTTTTTCTGGGTCACCCTGTATACAGGATGACCCAGAAAAACGCCCTAAGTTGGTTGTTTTTTTTTGTTTTTTTTTCAAGTGCCACCGCTTCGGCTACGGACTTCAATCGTAGCTGGTGTTTTTTTTCAGCAGCCACCGGCTAGCGGTTTTTGAGGCAGGCGGCCGGGACGGAACTCTGCAAATATTACCGAATATGATTAAAGTTTTTTTTTAAACGTCAATGAAGATGTTTGTTTTGCGCCAATCTGTAAACTGGGGAGTGTCTGTCTCACTAAAAGAAATCGACATTTTAACTCAAACGTTAACCCCTTCGCTTTGGGGGTGAGTAACATGCAACTGATTCAACCACCAAACATAAAAACCCTTTAAATGATTGAACCTTTTAAATGGATGTAAATTTTTAAACGTTTTAGGAGATTTAGAAATCAATCCTATGAATGATTTTACATAGAAACCAATTAAAATATAATCGGGGGAAATTAAAAAAAAAAAAAAGAAAAAAAAGAACTGCCTGACACACGCTTCCTAACACATTGAAGTATTTTTTTTTTTGTGACCTAGAAAAAAAACGAGAACAGAAAAACCACAACCTACAACCGTGGGAAGCTGAAAGGTGCTTGTCGACCCAGGCCGATTTTAGTCGACGGTCCAAATACGTTACACCCTGTGCCCGTTGTGAGAATTCAGCACAATTAGTCCGACTGTGAACAATTCTCTCTGTTCAAGTTTTTTTTATGAAGAAAACAATAGATAGAAAGGTAAGATGTCTAAATACCAAAAACTCTTCCCCCAAACCCTTTAAATACTTATATATCGTATTGCAGCAACGTAAGGGAGTCGTGTGTGGGTACCTTGTTCATCAACCACTTGTTCAGGTTCGATTTCAGATGTGGCGTTTTACTGCAGGAGAAACATGTTTCATAATTTGATGTTTGTTTTTGTTATTTTATTTGTATACTTGTAAAATCGGCGACAATGTTTGATTTTATTCATTACATTGTTAAACATTTGGTAATACTTGCAAATCATACTCAAAATTCACTGACCCAGAAAAAAACAGAACTCACAAATTTTGTAATAAAACTTGTAAATTTAGGGTTAGTTTAATGGGAAAATAAATAATTTGGGTCTGTTTTTTCTGGGTCACCCTGTAATATTATGTTACTCAACTAGGGGGGGGGTAGGGTTAGGGTTAGTGTTTAGGGTTAGTGTTTAGGGTTAGGGTGAGGGTTATGGTTGGGGTTTAGGGTTAGTTTAATGGGAAAATAAGTAAATAATTTGGGTTCTGTTTTTTCTGGGTCACCCTGTAATATTATGGGATTTTGAGTATTATTTGCAAGTTTTACCAAACATTTCGTGTAGGATTTTATGCTTAGGGTTTTGGTTTCTAAGAAGCTATGTGTAAAGAGTGGGGCTGGGATAAAGTGCCCGTCCATAACTGATCCCGATATAAATGACAGAAACTATGTACGCGTCTGTATGTGTATATATGTGTGTATGTGTATGTGTATATACGTGTGTGTTTTGTATGTGTGTATAATATGAGTTGTTAACACACACCCCCAACTATATATAATTTTAAAAAATGCAATGCGTAATATAAATTTCACCACGACGTTTCACTTTTGTTGTCCTACGGTCACACACACACACACACACATCATATACATCATACACACACACACATACACACACACATCATATACATCATACACACACACATATACACACACATACACACACACACACACATACACACACATCATACACACACACACATCATATACATCATACACACACACACATCATATACAACACACACATCATATACACACACACACATCATATACATCATACACACACATACACACACATTATATACATCATACACACACATACACACACATATACACACACATACACACACATATGCATCATACACACACACACATCATATACATCATACACACACAAACACACACATCATATACATCATACACACACATACACACACATACATCATACACACATACACACACATATACACACACATACACACACATCATACACACACACACACATCATATACATCATACACACATTACACACACATACACACACACACATACACACACATCATATACGCCATACATACGCACACATACACACACATCATACACACACATACGCACACATCATACACATCATACACATACACACACACACATACACACACATGCACGCACACATACACACCATACGCATACACACTCGCACTTTCATACACATACACAACATACATACACATGCACGCACACACACACATACATACACACACATCTACATTCACACATACACATACACACACGTACACACACACACATACATGCCAACACATAGTATCTGTCATTTATAGCGGGATCTTTTATGGAACGGCACTTAATCCCCCCCATCTCCCTTTCTCTCTTGCTTGTTCATTTTCTTTATGTTTTTCTTTCCCCGCCAAAACTTTGTCTACTTCAGTTTCCTCCACATTGTGTTATTCTTCCTCTAAAATTTCTATTTTTCTTTCCTTCCAAATTATTTTCTCTTCGCTTCCTTCTTCCCACGCTTTAGTTCATATCACCATAACAAAAAGAAACTCATACATACATACATATATATATATCTTATTATAATGGAGATTGTGTGTTTTTCTGTCTGTAACCGAAACTATATTACTACTCAAGTCACAATTCCCTTAATTATTTACGTCAAATTCTCCATGATTTCATTCTTTTAAACCTTCAGTTATTATAAAATTTGTTTTACATTATTAATACTGTTGACCATATCTACGTACTAATAACATGCAATTGTATTTATATATACAACAAATAAGCGGTTTACAGTTTGAACGAGAAGGCTAATTTGCATATTAATATTTAACATTTTATTTAATAAATATGTGCTTGGTATTATTGATTTCTAATTGTTTGGTTTTATCTTAAGAAATATAAACAAAATCTCGTGGATAATCTGAAAAGAAATTTATTTACAAGAAGAAATAACTGTAATATTATCATTTACTTCCTATTTTAACTAAATAGTTAAATTAGGAAAATTTACCAATGAAAGACGGGAGTAATGGAAAATGATGGAAGAGTTAGTTTCAAAGTTGTTCTATTTTTCGATTATACCCCTCTGTTGCAGATCTTTTTATCTGCATTCTTAGTCAGTTTCATTAGCCTTTCTAATTTAATAGATATTTATTATATCAAAACTTAAATACTTGCACTCGGAGGGTGCATATATTTGCTAGTATATATAATAAAAGAAAAACTTAAATATTGGTCAAATAATCAGTTTTAACTTTATTTCCATTGACACACACACACACACACACACACACACACACACATATATATATATATATATATATATATATATATATATATATATATATATATAATTGGTACGACCTTTAGCTTCATGATAAGGGCCGGGTTAGCTCAGTCGGTAGAGGTAGAGCGTTCGGTTGGAAACTACAAGGTTCCTGTTTCGATACCGGTCGTCGGCAACTCAGCGTATGAGTAGCTATGTGTAAGAAGGAATCTGTGCAGTAAAGTAAGGAGTTGATGGTAGGTGTTGCGCTCCACCTCAGACGCAAAAAAACAATCTCCTTGGTCTAGTGCTAGTGAAAAGGGGATAGACTCCCTCGCTGATTGGCTGATACCGACTTTAGGGAACCCCGATGACTTTACTATATATATATATATATATATATATATATATATATATATATACAGAGAGAGAGAGAGAGAGAGAGAGAGAGAGAGAGAGAGAGTGCACTCGCTGACTTTAACTTTTTCCAGTAAAACATTTTATCAGTGTAGAGTTAGTGAGGCTCGTTATTACAGAGAAAACACTTTATAATAGTTATGTGTACTGGTCACTTTTCTATTTTTAAAGCCTTTGATAAAGGTCGTTTGGTGTTTTCTTTTTCTAGGTCAGTGGTAGAGTACAACACCGAGTGACCCTCACGTGGTATAATGGTTAGCAAGTTGGATTTAGTCCCCCCCCCCATTTTCCACCATTGGGCTACAAGTGATCTAGACTTGGTAAATATCTAGTGTACAACAGGCGAGGATTACCAGACTTGAGGTTCCATTTTATGGGATAGCATAATTACGCAGTCAACCCATTTTGAATTTGGTGATTTTAAAATTATGTCACCGATTTCTTCAACGATAACATGTACTCTCCGGGTGTATAGTCGTATTTACTCCTCGGTGTATAGTGGTATTTACTCTTCGGGTGTATAGTCGTATTTACTCTCCGGGTGTATAGTCGTATTTACTCTCAGGGTGTATAGTCGTATTTATTCTCCGGGTGTATAGTCGTATTTACTCCTCGTGTGTATAGTCGTATTTACTCTTCGGGTGTATAGTGTATTTACTCTTCGGGTGTATAGTCGTATTTACTCCTCGTGTGTATAGTCGTATTCTCTCCGGGTGTATAGTCGTATTTACTCTCGGGTGTATAGTCGTATTTACTCCTCGGGTAATAGTCGTATTTACTCTCCGGTGTATAGTCGTATTTACTCCTCGGGTGTAATAGTCGTATTTACTCTCAGGGTGTATAGTCGTATTTACTCCTCGGGTGTATAGTGGTATTTACTGCCGGGTGTATTTACTCTCGGGTGTATAGTCGTATTACTCCTCGGTGTATAGTCGTATTTACTCTCCGGGTGTATAGTCATATTTACTCTCCGGGTGTATAGTATTTACTCTCCGGGTGTATAGTAGTGGTATTTACTGTCCGGTGTATAGTCGTATTTATTCTCCGGGTATATAGTCGTATTTACTCCTCGGGTGTATAGTCGTATTTACTCTCCGGGTGTGTAGTCGTATTTACTCTCCGGGTGTTTGGTCGTATTTACTCCTCGGGTGTATAGTCGTATAGATTTATCATCGGGCAATTACCCCCCCACCCAAGACCACACGGCGTTGGGGGTAATTCTCTTTTTTTCTTGCATCACATAACAAACTTGTTGAAATTGTTACCGGTAATCTGAATGAAGCAATGAATACAAAAACATTTTTTGAGCTGACAGAATCCCCCATAAAAGTAGAATGCATCATGTCATAGACTGCTCAGCCATCAGGATTCCGTCCTTAAGCACCACGAATCGCCACCCGCGGCCAACATGAGGCCTCATTAGTGTGTGTGGAGGGTACCCCTTTGCATATTTCATAAGTTGGTGGAGTGGCCTATTGTCGGTATCAGCCGGACAGCGAGGGAGTCTATCCTTTTTCACCCGCACTAGACCAGGGAGATTGTTTTTTTTCTTCTTTTTTGGTGAGGTGTAGCGCCACACCTACCGTAAGCTCCCTATTTTACTGCACAGATCAGGTCACCCAATATGTGCTACTCATTCGCTGCTTTGGCGAGACCAGTATCGAACCAAGAACCTTTGCTATTACCAAGGCGGCTGCTCCTACCGACTGAGCTAAACCGACCCTTACAGATCGTAAATATCGACACTAAATCTGTACAAAGCAGAATTAGAAAACCTGTGACGTCAGAAGTCGGGGGTCGTGTTGGGGGGTCGCGTTGGGGGTCGCGTTGGGGGTCGTGTGTGATGGGGGAAAGATTTGTGAATAACGCGACATATGTCGTCATTGTTCTGAAATGACAAATTGTCAAAGTCGAATGGACAGTGTAAATATTATTTTAACCTTGGAGCCGATGTTGTGAGTCGCGTTCAAGATAGATTAGTTTTGAAACGACTACACAAACATCAAAAAAACAATGATTTGTTCCGATAGTCGCCATTAACACCGGATAGAAGTTCCGTTCAACGGGGGCGGGGGGGGGGTCTTGTATTCCGAACATTTTATATATTTACAAAGTATAATTTTGGTTATAAACATTCAATTAGCTGTTCTGAAAGAAAGTAAGAAAAAAAAACAAAACAAAAAAAAAAAAAAAAAAAACAACAAAAAGAAGAAAGAAAAAAGAAAGAAAAAAAGAAAAAAGAGACATGTAAACTTAATCTGATTCACAGCGAGTGTCCAATGAAATTTATCCACAGAAAAAACAACCCGACACTAGCATGCGCATGCGCAAACATGGTTGCTTCCTTTTATTTCTATTCGTTTGATGATAAAGCCCGTTATTATTATTATTATTATTATTATTATTATTATTATTATTATTATTATTTACTACTTTTGAGTTTTCACATCAGCATTAGATGATGGTCTTTCACTGGAGTCTAAGTGACAGCAAGTCTCCTCGGGTCTCCAGGACTCTTCTAAATATTCTGGCAGATTGCAGTAGTGCAGTGTTCTGGATGGTATCAATCTTTCCTCTGATTTCCAGATTTTCCAATCCCTTTTCCAATCCTTTTGGGACGGTTCCAAGTGCACCAACTACAATTGGTATCACTTTCACTTTCATATTCCATAACTTTTTCACTTCTCTGGCAAGGTCCAGATATTTGTCCATTTTTTCATTTTCCTTTAACTTCACCCTGTGATCCGCTGGAACTGCAAAATCCACCAGTTGACACGTTCTTTCTTTTTTGTTTATCAGCACAAGGTCTGGTCTTCTTGCTGGGATAAGGTGATCCGTTTTTATTTCAAAGTCCCAGAGAATTTCATGCGTTTCGTTCTCAAGAACAGATTCTGGTTTATGCATATACCATTTTGTTGTATGGTCAAAATTTAATTTTTTGCATAATTCTCAGTGGATCACCTTCCCAACCCAGTCGTGTCTAGTTTTGTATTCTCGTTGTGCTAGTTTGCTACATTCGCAGAGTATATGGTTTACAGTCTCATCTCTATTACCACAAAGTCTACATTTACTATTTTGTTGGGTCTTATCAATTTTCGCTTTGATATAGTTTGTCCTTATGGCATTATTTTGTTCAGCAATTATAAGTGATTCAGTTTCTCTTTTGAGGTTTCCATTATTATTATTATTATTATTATTATTATTATTATTATTATTCCTTTTGAGTTTTCACATCAGTTTTAGCTGATGGTCTTTCACTGGAGTCTGAGTGACAGCAAGTCTCCTCAGGTCTCCAGGCCTCTTCTGAGTATTCTGGCAGATTGCAGCAGTGCAGTGTTCTGAATGGTTTCAATCCTTCCTCTGATTTCCAAACTTTCCAAACCCTTTTCCAATCCTTTTGGGACTGTTCCAAGTGCACCAACCACAATTGGTATAACTTTCACTTTCATATTCCATAACTTTTTCAGTTCTCTGGCAAGGTCCAGATATTTGTCTATTTTTTCATTTTCCTTTAACTTCACCCTGTGATCTGATGGCACTTCAAAATCCACCAGTTGACAAGTTCTTCTTCTTCTTCTTCTTCTTCTTCTTCTTCTTCTTCTTATTATTATTATTATTATTATTATTATTATTATTATTATTATTATTATTCTGCAAACTAAATTTTATATTAAAATTAGTAGTAAAATTACAAGCAAAATTTTAACGCTTCAACAATCTGGGAAAATCAGTCAAGTAAAAATATGAAAAGATTAAATCTTTTTTAGGAAGTTTTATAGACATTTATGTTTTAAAATGAATGGATGACATCAGAATCTGTGCAAGCAGAACGTGTGTATATATATATATATATATATATTATATATATATATATATATATACCTTACTCGAGTTTTTGGGTAATGACCTGGTAAGAGATTGTACTAGACAAGAAGCAAAATAACTTCTCTTTTAATGGATTTTGCCGTTCGGGTGGACTACAGTGTAAAAAGGAAATAAAACGAAAAGATAGACAAATACTTAAACCTTGCTAGAGAACATAGACAAGTATGAAACATTAGAGTGAAAGTGATACCAGTTGTAGTTGGTGCACCAGGAACAGTCCACAATGATTTGAAAAAAGACCGGGGGAATTGGAAATATGAGACCATCGACAGGACTGTTCCTCGCGGATATCCATGACAATCTCTCTCCATCCGTCCCTATCACTCATCATTCTCGGGAGGTCCTCTATGCAGCATCCTGCATCCGCACAGAACTGATCAATGTACGTCTTTGCTGGTCGGCCCACACTGGCTTGTCCATGTTCTGGCTTCCACACATGAGGACGTCGCTTATGAGTTCGTCCTTGCTTCTCCAGCAGTGTCCCGCGTGTCTTGTCCGTCTTACTCGGATGGTTTGGGTGATATGTGGCAGGTGGCCGTACAGCTGTTTTCTCGTAGGGTGCTGTTTCCACGTCTTGTTCAAGATCACCCGCAGCATTCTTGTGCAGCTCCCATCTAGTTTATTCTCTAGTCGTTTAGTTAGGGTCCAGGTGGTGCAGCCATACAGCAGTGCTGACACGACAACGGACAAAACTGCACTTGGAATAACATTTTATCTTCATTGATTTTTTGTTTGTTTTGTTTTACGGCATATCAACCTCAGTGGGTCATTTAATGCCGATAAAGTTTTGAAATAAATCAATTCTTAATGGATAATACAATTTTGTTTATAAATACATTTTTCTATTTAACCCATAGATGGGACCCTAACAGGTACTACCACTCCGGATCAGAGTGGACCAGGGAGCAATGGTGATGAAGGGGTGCTCCACATTCCCCAAACCTCCAAAACTGGAACCTCACCATCAGATAGAGTTTAACGTCATTTCCAGGACATGTAGACCCGCAGCCACCGCCTTCTAGCACCCATATGATAAAAAGGGGTTGGGGCTTGCCATAAGGGCAATAGTGTTGGGAAAATCATATAGGTGCTAGGGCTTGACGTGACCAGCCGATTGATCGGAGGGGGCCTCTCCGATCGCCCGTCTAGTCTAGTCTAAGTAAGGACCAAATATCTTCATTGAGGAATAATCATAAATTCTCCCTTTAAAAAAAGTGGGGGGGGGGTCAAAAGCTAATTGTATATTTGTGTATGTAAAACAAAGGCGACATCTATGATGAAATAAATTATCTAAGAATTAAATCGGAAAAAATCTCTGTGAGTGGGTGACCGAGTTTTAAGGAAAAGATGAGGAATGACCCAGCAGATGCCTAAGTGCATCTTGCATGCGACAAAACAGTAACTCATTTCCATATTGTTAGAGTCACGTTGGAGAGAGAGAGAGAGAGAGAGAGAGAGAGAGAGAGTGAGAGAGAGAGAGAGAGAGAGAGAGCGAGAGGGGGGGAGGCGAAGAGAGGGAGAAAGAGAGGGGGTTGCAAATTAGTACCGGGTGGATCCATTTGTTGTAAAATACGAATATACAAATATATGGTCGTAAGTAATTAGATCTTAAATTATATCTAAGAGAGAGAGAGAGAGAGAGAGAGAGAGAGAGAGAGAGAGAGAGGAGAGAGGAGAGAGAGAAGAGTGAGAGATAGAGAGAGGAGGAGAGAGAGAGAGGGGGTACTGCAAATTAATAACCGGGTGGATCCATTTTGGTGAAAAATACGAAGATAAATATATGGTAGTAAGTAAATTAGATCTTAAATTATAGCAGAGAGAGAGGAAGAGAGAGAGAGAGAGGAGAGAGAGAGAGAGAGAGAGAGAGAGAGAGAGAGAGAGAGAGAGAGAGAGAGAGAGCTGCAAATTAGTAGGTGGATCCATTTGGTGAAAAATACGAATATAGAAATATATGGTAAGTAAATTAGATATTAAATTACAGCAGAGAGAGAGAGAGAGAGAGAGAGAGAGAGAGAGAGGGGGAGGACAGGCGGTTAGAAATTCGTTATGTAACCTTGATTTTATTTCTCACTGTACCAATTCTCACTCACCCGCCAAAAACCCGGCTAGTTATGCAAAATTGGAGGCGGAAAGCTGAAAACGAAACGAAATAACAAAAACATTTCACATGACGTCATCAGGGTACATTTCTGTGTTTTAGTTTTGACTCAATTTCTGGGAAAAGCAGAAGTAACCCGAGATAAGGCGTTTCACAATGGAACAATGATACCCTGCAAGAACATACACAAGACCATTTTCACTGGAGAGAGTTTGGGCTTATTTCCTATAAATTTAACATAAACAAAGGGGAACCACTCTTGACTGATAGATTATTTATTTTCTCATTAAACTAACCCTAAACCCTAACCATAACCCTAAAACCTAGCCCTAACCCTAACCCTAGTAGATCAATGAATAAATAAATAAATTATCAGTCAAGAGTTGTTCCCCTTTGTTTATGTTAGAGTTATAGGAAATAACCGAAATGTAATTGTTTGTGTTCAAATCCAAGT
Organism: Doryteuthis pealeii; assembly: GCA_023376005.1. Classification (NCBI taxonomy): domain Eukaryota; kingdom Metazoa; phylum Mollusca; class Cephalopoda; order Myopsida; family Loliginidae; genus Doryteuthis; species Doryteuthis pealeii. Next base: position 6,396,870 of record CM042163.1, read on the forward strand.
GAAAATATAAGATTTCAAATTCTGAATTTCAGATTTTTAATATTTGCTTGACTTTACTATAATTTTTTTTATCATATTTGTTGAACTGCTCGTCACAATTTTTTTTAATTTGCTTGATTTTGCTTTAATTTAATTTGCTTGATTTTGCTTTAATTTGATTTGCTTGATTTTTGCTTTAATTTGATTTGCTTGATTTTGCTTTGATTTAATTTGCTTGATTTTGCTTTATTTAATTGCTTGATTTTGCTTAATTTGCTTGATTTTGAATTTGCTTGATTTTGCTTTAATTTGATTTGCTTGATTTTGCTTTAATTTGATTTGCTTGATTTTGCTTTGATTTAATTTGCTTGATTTTGCTTTAATTTAATTTGCTTGATTTTGCTTTAATTTAATTTGCTTGATTTTGCTTTAATTTGATTTGCTTGATTTTGCTTTAATTCATTTGCTTGATTTTGATTCAATTTAATTTGCTTGATTTTGCTTTAATTTAATTTGCGTGATTTTGCTTTAATTTAATTTGCTTGATTTTGTTTGAATTTAATTTGCTTGCTTTTGCTTTAATTTAATTTGCGTGATTTTGCTTTAATTTAATTTGCTTGATTTTGCTTTAATTTGATTTGCTTGATTTGCTTTAATTTAATTTGCTTGATTTTTTTTTGAATTTAATTTGCTTCTTTTGCTTTAATTAATTTGCTGATTTTGCTTTAATTTGATTTGCTTGATTTTGCTTTAATTGATTTGCTTGATTTTGCCTTAATTTAAAATTTGCTTGATTTTGTTTGAATTTAATTTGCTTGCTTTTGCTTTAATTTTGCTTTAATTTAATTTGCTTGCTTGATTTGCTTTAAATTTAATTTGCTTGCTTAATTTAATTTGCTTGATTTGCTTTAATTTAATTTGCTTGATTTTGCTTTAATTTAATTTGCTTGATTTGCTTTAAATTTAATTGCTTGATTTTGCTTTAATTTGATTTGCTTGATTTTGCTTTAATTTAATTTGCTTGATTTTGCTTTAATTTAATTTGCTTGATTTTGCTTTAATTTAATTTCTTGATTTTGCTTTAATTTTAATTTGCTTGATTTTGCTTTAATTTAATTTGCTTGATTTGCTTTAATTTAATTTGCTTGATTTTGCTTTAATTTAATTTGCTTGATTTTGCTTTAATTTGATTTGCTTGATTTAATTTGGCTTGATTTTGCTTTAATTTTAATTTGCTTGATTTGCTTAATTAATTTGCTTGATTTTGCTTTAATTTTTTGCTTGATTTTGCTTTAATTTAATTTGCTTGATTTTGCTTTAATTTAATTTGCTTGATTTTGCTTTAATTTAATTTGCTTGATTTTGCTTTAATTTAATTTGCTTGATTTTGCTTTAATTTAATTTGCTTGATTTTGCTTTAATTTAATTTGCTTGTTTTGCTTTAATTTTTTGCTTTTAATTTAATTTGCTTGATTTGCTTTAATTTAATTTGCTTGATTTTGCTTTAATTTAATTTGCTTGATTTGCTTTTGATTTTGCTTTAATTCAATTTGCTTGATTTTGCTTTTTAATTTGCTTGATTTTGCTTTAATTTAATTTGCTTGATTTTGCTTTAATTTAATTTGCTTGATTTTGCTTTTTGCTTTTTTGCTTTAATTTAATTTGCTTGATTTTGCTTTAAATTTAATTTGCTTGATTTTGCTTTAATTTAATTTGCTTGATTTTGCTTTAATTAATTTGCTTGACTTTGCTTTAATTTAATTTGCTTGATTTTGCTTTATTTAATTTGCTTGATTTTGCTTTAATTTAATTTGCTTGATTTGCTTTAATTTATTTGCTTGATTTTGCTTTAATTTTTGCTTGATTTTGCTTTAATTTAATTTGCTTGCTTTTGCTTTAATTTAATTTGCTTGATTTTGCTTTATTTAATTTGCTTGATTTGCTTTAATTTAATTTGCTTGATTTTGCTTTAATTTAATTTGCTTGATTTTGCTTTATTTAATTTGCTTATTTTGCTTTAATTAATTTGCTTGATTTGCTTAATCTAATTTGCTTGATTTTGCTTTAATCTAATTTGCTTGATTTTGCTTTAATTTAATTCTTGATTTGCTTTACTTAATTTGCTTGTATTTCCTTCCTCAGAAATCTGTAGTGTCAGTCATAACACTGAACCCTGAAAAAGGATTAAAGAATAAATCTGAGTGTTTTCTTGAAATTAATTCTTGTTAGGATTTAGATATACTATATGAATAAAGTAAAAAACAAGTGTAATCTTTTTTGTGTTCTTATTTAATTTAATTGTATATGGTGTGAATAATTTGGATACTGGTTTTAACGAAACCATGTTTAATAAATAATTATTTAGTGTTATTATTTCTAATATTATTGTTTTATTCTCAAACGTATTAAAAGCAATCCTATGTATAATTTTATATTGCAATCAATTAGAATAAAGTAAAAAAACAAGTGTAATCTTTTTTGTGTTCTTATTTAATTCCACGTGTCTTTCTAATTCAGTACAATATCTAATTATATTAAAACTTAAATACTTGTGCCCGGAGGGTGCATATTTTTGCTATTCTTCATGAGTTTTGCGCAAGGGCCGGGTTAGCTCAGTCGGTAGAGCGGTAAAGTAATGAGCTAATGGTAGGTGTGGCGTTCCACCTCAGACGCAAAAACAATCTCATTGGTCTAGCGCTAGTGAAAAGGGAATAGACTCCCTCGCTTGTTGGCTGATACCGACTTTAGGCTACTTTACTTTTACTTTTATATATATTTACTTTGTCTTTAATTGTTTCATTTTTGTAGTTTCATCCGGGCATACATAGTAATAGAATAATCTTTACAGATCACTGCCGTCCCACACAATCCAATAACTCCACCACCAAACCTTTCCCCTCATGAGTCCTCAAATAAATCATCTATTCCACTGCAGATCCACATATAGCAATAGCATAATTTTACAGATCACTGCATCCAATAACTCCACAACCAGATTTCCCTTCATGAGTCTCAAATGACTCATCTATTCCACTGCAGATCCACATATAGCAATAGCATAATCTTACAGATCACTGCCGTCCCACACAATCCAATAACTCCACCACCAGAACCTTTCCTCTCATGAGCCCTCAAATGACTCATCAAACCCATTGCAGATCCACAAAGTTTGATGCAAATATGACATGGGAAGGACGTCCTTCCCATTGTATCAGATGATAACATGTGATGCTTATGCACCACCATATCCGCACATACATACATACATAGAGACAGACATACCAACTGTTGCATAGGGCTTGACTCAGGCCACAAAATCGTACATGTTACATACTGTGGCTGGGTCGTATGTGTTAGTAATGGAGTATAAGGATTCACACGTAGACATATGTAGTAGTAAGACTTTTAACGTTTATTTCTTTCACCTCGTGGTGGGTTGGGTGACGGCATGGAACATGGGCACTGCCACTGCTGGTGTGGTGGAAGGTGGTGGGCGAGCCTCACTGCCCGCAGCAGCGCCCGACCGTATCGACGGTCAGACTCCTTCTCTGCTCGCCGTCTCTTGGGTTAACTGATGACCTGCTTAAATACTGACGACCGCCCACACATTCTTTTGTTCCTTGACCGGAAGTCCTTTCTCTTTGTTCAAATTCGCGTTTGTCCAGATGAGTCCTTTGTCACACCAGACCCTCTGTCTACCTTTAGACATTGTCTTCTCAGTTCAATTTTCCTTTGTCTTTTCGACTTCCCGCGCAAAACAAACAGTCAATCTGCAACACCAACCGCCCTTTATATATAGAGAGACAAATTTATATAATACTGATTCGTTTTTTTTTAAAATCTTGATGTATTCTTTATATTTTCTTCAGATTTATGAGACACAATGTCTGGAAATAAGAAAGCGGTCATTCTTGGAACTGGCTATTTGGGTCAAGCTCTTGCCTATCGACTCGTTTCCAGTGGTTACCAAGTCTCAATGGGAAGTCGAAATCCTTCCAAAACAAACCCAGCGGCACTCAACAATTCGATCATGAAAGAAGTCTACGTTGGAACAATTAAAAGTTGCCTCTTGATTCAAGATGTCTCCGTTATCTTTCTGGCTATTCACTACCACAATGTCGTATCTGCCTTATCACCGTTCAAGTCACTTCTATGCGGAAAGATATTAGTGGATACCTCCAACCGGACAGAATTATCCCAGACGGGATCCAACGCCGAGGAATTGGCCAGCCACTTTCCCGAAGCTCGAATTGTTAAAGGATTCAACACCCTGTCCGCATACGCTCTCCAGGGAGATTCAGCAACCGAGAGTGTTAAGCGCGTATATCTGGCCGCTGATGATGTCTCTGCGCGAGAAACAGTTGCCTGTATAGTAAGGGACATGGGGTATTGCCCGGTTCATAGCGGTGGCCTTCAGGCTTCCCGGCGTATCGAAGCTACTCCGTTAGAGTTATTATCCGGCTGGGGTCGACCGACTGTTATTTCCTCTGGAGTCTTTCTTGTCTGGCTCGGTATAATGGTACTAAAATACAGCGTGAAATATGCTAGGGCAGACAAGGATTCGTTTCCTTGGAAGAGAGTACCTTTAACACTGCTGAATTTACTTGTTTGTCTTACAGCAATAACGTTACTTGCGATTACATATTTACCCGGTTGCTTAGCGGCTTTTGTACAGTTGTATAATGGGACTAAATATAAACTGTTTCCTTCCTGGCTAGATCTTTGGCTTAAGAGTCGAAAAATGCTCGGGCTGTTTGCTTTACTATTCAGCATCTGGCACGCGGTGATGTCGTTTATTTTCATATCACCAGGCTCAATGAAATGGTGGTACGAGTCATCAATCCACTGGGAGTCCAACCACACCATCTCCCGATTTACATACAGACTAAATGGTAATGGAGAATCAGCCCTTAGTTTAGGGGTGATGTCCTTGCTACTCATGACCCTTATCGGTATTTCATCACTGCCCTCTGTCGGTGCCGTTCTGAACTGGCGAGAATGGCAATTCATACAGAGTCAGATGGGATACACGGCACTACTTCTGGCCGTAGCACACGTGTTAGCGATGTCTTTCCGCGGTTGGCTGACGCATCCGAAGTCTTTCTTCTACTGGAACTCTTTTCTATGCTGTGTTATTCCTTCGCTCGTTCTTGTGATGAAGCTCTTCTTGACTCTTCCCTGTGTCAGTCGGATTGTCTCCCGAATTCGAAACGGGGAAGAAAGAAGGCCATTTGCAAAACAGACGAAAGATATATCAAGTGTAGAAATCCAGTTATTAGAAAAAGATACGGTGTGAAAGCCAATAGAACTTTTAAGAACTGATTCAATTCATCTAAGGTTATCATAGGTCAGAGGGTTAGGGAATCGTGTTCATTGTACGTTAATATTTACATCTTTTAAGTTGTTGTTTAAGAGTTTTTATGCACATGGTCATATTGAATACAAAAATGATACGGTGTGAAAAGCCAATAGCACTTTTAAGAATTGATTCAATTCATCTAGGGTTATCATCGACCTAGGGGTTAAGGAATCGTGTTCATTGTACGTTAATATTTATATCTTTTAAGTAGTTGTTTAAGAGTTTTTATGCACATGGTCATATTGAATACAAAAAATGATACAGTGTGAAAGGCCAATAGCACTTTAAGAATTGATTCAATTCATCTAGGGTTATCGTAGGCCTAGGGGTTAGGGAATCGTGTTCTTTGTACGTTAATATTTACATTTTTTAAGTAGTTGTTTAAGAGTTTTTTTTGCACATGGTCCTAATGAATACAAATAATGATATAGCCTGAAAGCCAATAGCACTTTAAGGATTGATTTTAACGGCATGTAAACCCGTTTAAGGTTATTTTAGGCCTAGAGGTTAGGGAATCGCGTTCATTGTACGATAATACTTACACTTTTTGTGTAGTTTTTTTCTTAAGAGTTTTTTTTCGCACATGATCCTATAAAATACTAATAATGATATGGTGTGAAAAAATCAATAACACTTTAATGATTGATTAGTCCGTCTAGGGTTATCACAAGCCTAGGGGTTAGGGAATTGCATTCATTGTAAGTTAATATTTACATTTTTTGTGTAGATTTTTTTCTTAAGAGTTTTTTTGCACATAATCCTATCGAATACAAATCATTATACGGTGTGAAAGCCAATAGCACTTGAATGATTAATTTTAATGGTATGTCAATCCGTCTTGGGTTATTTTAGGCTTGGAGGTTAAGGAATCGCGTTCATTGTTTATTAACATTTATATTTTTATGTAGTTGTTTCTTAAGAAGTTTTGTATATACTTATTATTTTTAAACAGATCTATTTGACCTGTAGATGGGTCCCTAACATGTACTACCACTTCAGTTCAGAGTGGATCTGGAGTAACGGCAAAGAAAGGGTACTTCCCACTTCCTAGATCACCAGAACTGGAGTCTTACCATCGGATACAGTTTAGTATCATACACAAGACATCCCCACTTATTTTTTTTAGGGGGAGATCTTACCCCTTAGAAAGGGATACAGTCAGCGTATTCTAAGCCTTGTCGACAGGGTGGCATATCACTTAGCTTAAAAAATACTTAAAAAAACCTTTTTCAACGCTTTCTGGGGGCTAAAATATCGTTTGAGGTCCTGCCAAAAAAAAAAAAAAAAGGTAATTATTCGTATTGTAATTATTAAATCATTCGAACGAATATCTTTATTTTTGTTGTTTTTATCGCGATATTTTTAGCTGAGTCATTTTATCTTGCCAGTTGTTTCCAAAGATCAGATAATCATTATTACTAGTGGTGAGAGTTGGAGTGAATTACCTCGCGAGAATACAGAGATTGAACTCGTAACCTCCAGTTTGTGAGTGTTGACTCGTAGTAAGCGCCGTGTCACCCTGTTGGTTGGAGTGGTTCGGCAGATGAGGAGGCATAAAAGCCGTAGCGGTTTTTCTCAGGGGAGTGTCTGTTTTTCAGTTGGCCCGGACCCCTGGGCAAAATAACAGAATGATCCGAAGAGATCCACGCATTGTTTTGCCTCACTACGTATGAGCTTCGGTTTGTACGTGGCTTCCCACATTAAAAAAGACTATCAAATCCTAACCTAGTAGGAGGTCTTGGTAAATACTATGACTGTTTTTCAGCTGGGAGGACCGGTTGTCCATGTCAGTGTGAACGACAAGTAACAACTTAAAGACCCGAAGGAATTTTTCAAAATATCCTGATCATTATTGTTATTATTCTATTAATTATCTCGATTACTATCCTTATTCGGCCCCCTGACAATCTAAAATTTTTGTTTTTAATTTTTTTTCCTTCTTTCAATGGATTATTATCGATAGCACACCAATCTATCAGATTGTAAAAAGAAAATTCAAAAAAGTAATTTATTTTTCGAGTTTTCAGGGGTGCTCAGTGCCCCGTATAAGTTTATCGTAAGACGAAGCTGTTGACTATTCACATAGCGCTAATACCCTTGGGAAAGGTATGAATCCATATATTCTCCCTCCAGCTATGGGTTAAATAGTAGGGCAGACTGGGCCCTTCAGCCTTGGGTAGGTAACCAGTCTAGGAGAGGGATAACTCTGAATTCAAAATTCCTGAGGTCGGTCGTTGATTGGGTTTGTGGCAACCCTTGATGCAGCAATTCTTTCCTATCGACTGTGCCAAAAAGTGTGGATGGTCCAACGCAAGCCTTCACCACTATAAACAAATCACTGTGTGGGTGTTCATTGTGTGTGTGAACCCTCATGCGTCAAAAATCGACGAGAGAGTCCATAATATATATATATATACACAACTTTGAGTTTTGTTTTGATGTCGTTTATCGCAAAAAACAAAAACAAAAACAAAAAATAAATAAAAAATAAAAAAATAAAATTATACACACACGCGCAACTACACACACAAAAACATATAAAAAAATGCACAATTTTCGATACACACACTCACACACACGCATACTCACACCATAAAAGAAGAATATTTGACGTCATATTTCAAACCGTCCACCTTTCCAGCGTATTTTCTTCAAATTTCAAATTTTGAACAGATTGATAAACAAGGACTATCGCAGTTTTTCTTGTTATTCTGTGATAAAAATTTTTTTGTTACCTTTCCTTATATCAACAAATGCCCTGAAGATGATCTAATTAATAGATCGAAACACTGCAGCGTCGGCTAATAAACTTACCACTCAACTTATTTAAACCTGTGTTTTTTCAATTTTCTCAATATACTACATACTGTCGGATTCACTTCCATCTCTTCACACACACACACACACTCTCTCTCTCACACACACACACATACACACGCACACAAACACACACACACACACACACACATATATATATATATATACATACAACTGTTGTGTATTTGTATGCATTGTATGTATATATATATATATATATATATATATTGAAGAAATGGATACAATA
>CM042163.1:6410271-6422771 GCA_023376005.1 Doryteuthis pealeii
GCTGAAAGACCGGGGGGAGACACGGACAGTGAGGAGCTTTCGCTCTTCCTGACTCGACAGAGTTGGAGCGGATGCTCCTAACTCGACAGTGGGAACGTCCGAAAACATCAAATACGACTCAACAGGTCCGTCTATTTTTTCGTCTCCCATTTCTCTCTCTCTCTCTCGCTCAACAACAACAAATTTCAACTTTCAATCACAAGTTCCAATCACAGACAAACTACTAATATGTTGACACAAACAATCACACTAATATAAACACCATGTCACAGTTGTCACACACAACTATACACAGACACAATCAGACTGCAACACCACTGAAAGAACAATGAAACTATATTAATTGTATTTATGTATATAAAGTTTGTTTCCTTTATCAATGTCTTCTTCTTTTGTTACCTATGGAAACCACATTTCCGTAGTCCTTATACATATAAATTGTGGGGACCCATAACTCGGATCTTCAACTCCTCGACCATACACTCCCCAAACAAAACGGGTCCCTACACCCTCAATCAAGAGAAAGATTCCTCCTCGATAATTTCTGATGTAATGAATATGTAAATACCTTGGTACCCCCTCACTATAATCTGATTGGACAGTGTCATGTATAAATATTCGACACTTTGTAGTACAAGCGCCTAAGCCTACCAGCCTAAACTTACTCGCCAGACTACACCACGACTGCTCGGAAGACGTACCAGCTACTACTGCGATAATATACCAAATACCAACTTCATAATATATCCCTTAACCCGGATATATCAATTTCTATTTAAAAAACGTACAGAAATTTCGAGCGTGATTCATAAGGAGAATACCTAGTACGTATTACGGCACTATTGTGAAAGAAGAAATGTGTTAGAAACCGTAACCAGTCATTGGTCTTCTTATTGCTTAGCTCAGAGGTGGGTATCATTTACTGCATCGTCGTGGACTAGATCCGGAATTACTAAAGATATGCGTAATGACATGTGCACGTGGACACACACACACACACACACATATATATATTATAATATATTAATGATTTGAAGGCAATTACAATGCGTATAAAAATAAAAACAAAAAGATGTTATTTTTGTCTTATTGATTTCAAAGTAGAAACAGATATTCTACCAAATAAACCCAGAAAAACTACTTGGATACATAAAAGAAGCACACATCTACAACAAAATCTAAAAATCTTCCCCCAAAAATGAAAACACAAAAATATATGTTAACAAAAACATCTAAAAGTTTCATACACAAGAGAAAATATGTCAAAAAAAAAAAACCTTTAGAAAATTAAACATTATCACCAATTCATTTCAAAAACGTAGTCGGCATTAAATGACCCATTGAGGTTGATATGCCGTAAAACAAGAACAAATCAAATCAAAGTAGAAACTTCATCTTCAGAGATGAATATCAGAAATGTACGTGCTTAAGTTTTTTTTTGTGTGGTTATATTTTTTTTTCTTTTTTTCCTCTTCTTTTTTTTTCTTTTCTTTCTCCTCTTTTCTTTTTCTTTATGTTATGAATGAAATGGGCGAATAACTGTAATTTCTTTTTTTTTTGAATATCTGTTGAGAACGAATGTTTGAACCCCTACCTTGTATATATATCCAATATTGTCTGTTTATCTTCCGGTGAAACATTGCAACAATGTAGCCATGTCGAATTCAATATATATATATATATATATATATATATATATATATATATATATATATATATTAACACCTTATCACACAACCTTACACACCTCAAATGCATCTTATTAGAACACGCATTTCCAACAACGCAATCTAGAAAACAATCAGAAACTAAATGGATTCTAAAATTACAAACGCACGTGAAGGGATTAAACGCAGACATCGGAATTCTCCGTTATTATAAATATTTCACAGACGCTGCCACTGTCGATAACAACAGAGACAAAGAAGCCGTTAAACAGGAATAACATTTGACAAAGGGTATCTAACGAACCTGAAAATTTATGACAAAAATAATTAAAAAATAAGTGAATCCAATACTCCATATATTCGAGTTCATTCATTTATACATTTTTAATGCTTCATAATAACGCCCAATTTAAAAAAAATTTAATATATATATATATATATATATATATATATATATATATAATATAGAAATGAAAAGTCGGTCCTACCATTGGTTTCTGAATAACACTTTTTCGGTGTTATTCGTCGTCAGAGGCGTTGACTTTATATATATATATATATATATATATATATATATATATATATATATATATATATAGGATTAATGCCGGGCTTTCCCAGGCACATGGTTCTGCCATCGGTGACCACCTATGTAGTATAAATAGTTGTAAAATAAACTACAGCGATCAGCAATTTTCTATTCTACACAAGGCTAGGACAAGTCACCAATGTCCTTGAGGCAGCCTCCATTTTTTTTACTGCCCGTCCTTGTGTAGACAAGGACATCCCAAGCACTCACTGGTAATTTTTGCCGGGGATGTGATTGCTGAGGTGGGGATTACTTGAAGGTATTTACCAATAGATATAAATTTTTTTCTCCCCCACCCTATTTGCCTTCATATTACCCCACCATTTCATATGATTGAATCTCTCTTTTACCCATTTAATTTACATTGTGACTTTTAAACAATCTACCGGTCGTTACTTTTGACAAAGCACCGGTCGAAAGGGCCCTTAAGTTTCCATTTTCTCTTTCGAAAATTTTCTGATCAATAAAAGTATGTCATTATTTTTTAAAATCATATATATATATATATATATATATATATATATATAATATATATAAAATATAATATATAAGTCGATATATATAAGCAATACATATAAATTATCTTATTATTAAATTATTTTTTATGAATAAAAGTATAATTTATAATTTTTTTTAAATTATCAAATTAAATTAATAAAAAATTGAAATTATTAAAAATTAATATTAAAAATTTAATCTTATTAAAATTAAAAATTTAATTAATTTTAATATTAATTTTAATATTCAAAATTTATTAAACATTTTTAATATTATTATTAAAAATAATAATTTATTCTTTTAAATGCAATCACTTTTTATTATTAAATACATATAAATTATATATTTATAAAATATATATTTTAAAATCCTATATATATATATCATTATACTAAAGCTGAGAGAATTAATGTTTGTTTCCCTAAGGTTTTTTTTCCAGTTAGTTTAATGATAAATTAAATACTAAAAGTTATCCTTACTCATGGGCTTGAATTATGTTTTAAAAATAATTAATTTTCATCTCGTTTTAATTAGCAGTAATTTGCGATTAACTACAAAGCAATCCCATCTCTCACTTATCTTCTTATCTATCAATTTCCACCCCCTCTTAATATTCAATCCCCCTCAGCTATGAAATTCTTACTATAGTCTGTGAGAGCAATGAGCGTGAGAAAAGCCCAACTCTCTTAAATTAGTCGTAATTTGCAATTAAGTAAAAAAAAAAAAAAACAAACAAACAAAAAAACTAAAAAAAAAAAAAACTGACCCGTCTGCTTTCTTAACATTCTGCATGTCACTTCCCTCCTCTCTATTTATACTTAATTAAACTCCTTTATATATGTTGAGTTCGTAGAAGGAAATATTCTATTATTTGCTTATCCTATGGGTAACAGCTCGTCGCATGTATACTATGACCGTTGGAACCTCGGACTGTAAGTACTACTCTTGTATAAGATTCGCTGGAGATTAAGAGACAGATAAGAGAGCTGTGAGAGGACGATTGAACTTCCCACTACTTATGCTTGTTTACTTCTTCATCAGCAGCCAGATTTATAGATGGTTATAGATAAATAACAAAAAAGCTGGGGGATTTATTTTCCATCTTCATTTCACCACTCTTTAATCTCTCTCTTTACACACAGAAAAAAAAAACTAACATATATAAGGGACGTAATTCATCAGAATATATAGAGAGGGGAATAATGACAGTTAAGAAAAGACGGGACATTTTTGATTAACTCGCAAATTTTTGCAAAATATTTTAATGTTTATTTTTAATTCTCGATCGTAGTTATTTTCTAATTTAATTCGCTTCGCAAACACATTTTTTTCCTGAACATGATATCTACCTAGAGCTCAATGGACCCAAAAGTGGACGTTTTTCTAAATTATATATATATAATATATACTATATATATATCATTATATATATTAATATTCATCCTATCAGACCTGTGTTTCGACGTTTACGTCTCATCATTTGGCTAGGATTAACAGCTACTCTAGCCGGGAGTGAAACCACATTGCAATTTTCATTCAGTCCGACTGTCTTAACCTCGCCCCCTGTCGGATCAGTAAGAGGCGAATTGATGGAAAGACTGCTATAGGCATTTTAAAATGTGTGTACTGCTATTGGAAATTAATTTCTGTTTTATGGATGTTGTTTGATTGTTTATGTTAATAAAGCTTCTAGTATTGGTAGTTTTATTTATTTTTTTTCTTTGAGCAAGAATGTGTTATTTTTCCTTAAGTAATATTTCGGTAATTGAGGTGGGGCATTGAATGTAATTTTAGGTGTGGTACTCGGGACATGACTTTGGTGGATCATCCACAGAATTCCACCCAAATTTAATAAAAAGTTGCCAGAAAATGAAAAAAAAATCACAAAAAAATTGTTAAACAAGAGATGTGTTTCTTTCGTTTAAATTTTAACATTGCATATGAAAGAATGCTTGCCCAAATACACACCACACACACCACACACACACACACACATATATATATTAATATATATATATATATATATATATATATATGTGATATAGCTGATCACTGTTTCAGCTGTTTGCTGGAACGGTGTACCAAAGGCAGTATTATTGGTAGAGTGCTCCAATCTTCACCGAGATTGCCCTCGCATGAAACCAATATGATCGTGAATGTTCCTTTGTCACCAAAATAAATAGATAGTGTAAAACCTTTATATATATTATATTATATTATATTATATATACTAGCAAATATATGCCCCTCCGGGTGCAAGTATTTAAGTTTTAATATAATAACATATCATATTAAATTAGAAAGGCAAATGAAACTGAATAAGAATTCAGATAAAAAGATTTTGAACAGAGGGGGTATGATTGAAAAATAGAACAACTTTGAAATAACTCTTCCATCATTTTCATTACTCCCGTCTTTCATTGGTAAATTTTCCTAATTTAACTTATTAGTTAAAATAGGAAGTAAGGAATAAAATTACATTATTTCTTCTGTTAATGGATTCTTTTAAGATTTATCCCCGAGATTTTTGCTCATATTCATTAAGATAAATCAAACAATTAGAAATCAATAATACTAAGCATATATTTATTAAAATAAAAATTTTTAAGATCAATATGCAAATTAGCCTTCCCGTTCACACTGTAAACCGCTATTTTGTTGTATATATAAATATAATTGCATGTTATAAGTATGTAGATAGTTATTAATAATGTAAACAATTTTTATTAATAATTGAGGTTTAGATAAAAATAAAATCATGAAATGGGATGTAAATAATAAGGGAATTGTGACTTGTATAGTAATATAGTTTCGGTTACAGACACACAATCTCCATTATAATAATAAGAATATATAATATATTTATATATATTATATATATATGTTGACACAGAGTGTTTCAGGAAGTAGAGTGCCATAAGGATGAGAGATTATAATTTAGGAGCACGGATATCTGATATAACTACTTTGCAGCATTTATTAAATTAAAATGATTGTGACATGCGCTAACCACATTCAGCATCCATTTACTTATATCTACCAATCCCTCAACACGAACAGGATGTGACACATGGTCCATTCTTTAAGCGGAGATTAACAGATTTGAATTCAGAGTTTTACTTTCTAGATCGGTTGGCAATGATGAATTCGTACTCCACAATCCCATATATCTTCAGAACCGGAGTCTCACTATCAGGAGCAGTTTAGTGTCATATCCTGAACACAGTATCTAGAGGTATTTGCTGTGGGTGCGATTGCCGGGTACGATGACGTCAAATAGTATGTCGTACTTATTACCACAGGGTGTGCCGCTCGACTGAACTGGTTATTGTGCAATGAAATTTGAAATATTTTCAAAATATTTCGATAGCGGGTTTGGAGCTTGTCTTTATAAAATAGATTAAATATTTCTTATTATGATGGAGATTCGGTGTCTGTCTGTCTGTAACCGAAACTACGTCACTTCTTATGTCACAATAAGTAAGTAAAGTCGTCGGGGGCCGCCAAAGTCTGTCTGTCTGTAACCGAAACTACGCCACTTCTTATGTCACAATAAGTAAGTAAAGTCGTCGGGGCCGCCCAAAGTCGTGTATCAGGCAAATCAGCGAGAGGAGTCTATCCCCTTTCACTAGCGCTAGCCAGGAGATTGCGTCACACCTACCACCAGCTCCTTACTTCACCGCACAGATCCTTGTGCTACTCATACGTTGAGTGGCGACGGCCGGTATCGAACTAGAACCTTGAATTAGGAATTACTCCTTATATATGTTAGTTTTTTTTTCTGTGAAGTAAAGAGAGAGATTAAAGAGTGTGAAATGAAGATGAACTTCCCACTTTATTTTTTTATATTATCTATAAGCATGTCCATAAACATCTGGCTGCTGAATGAAAATTACAAGCAATAAATGAAGTTCAATCTCCCTCTCACACTCTCTAATCTGTCTCTTAATCTCACAGAGAAACTAACATATATAAAGAGTAGTTAACCCGGCCTTAACTTACAGTACCGTGGAGTTCTCAGAAGCGGGCCCCCATCCAAGTACTAATGAGGCGCTACGGGCTGCTTAACCCACGGGAATTTATAGTCAAAATCATTAATAGCATAGAATAGAATAAATCTGATTATTAACGAGCTCTACTATGAGAATCTAAGTTAGATTTGCCTCAAAACAGCCCATGTTATTAGTGCGTTTAAAATCCTGCAATGTGTCTATATCTTCACCTGATGATTGCAATCGCATGAACCAATATGGTTGTGAATTTCCTTTGTCACCTAATAAATAGATATGTAAAATCTTTATATATTTATCTTATTATATTATATCACTAAGATATAAAGATGTTCACATAATATAAGATGTGGTTAATTTGCATAATGGTTTTTACAAAACCGGGTTAATAAATAATACTTATGTGTTATTGATCTCTAATATTATTGTTTATTTTCCAACGTATTAAAATCAATCAAATGATGATTTTATATAGGAACAATTACATATAATTAGAATAATGTAATCTTTTTTATGCGTCTCTATTTAATTTCATTAGCCTTTTTAATCTAATATATTGTCATTACAGTCAAATTCATACTTTACGCGCGGTAGAGCGCATATTCTTGCTAGATATCTAACAATTGTTGTAGAATGACTCACCTATGACACTAACAAACATGAGACTTATGCCAAAAGGGTATATCTATACAGAGCGAAAGCTATCAAGTGAGAAGTGCAGATACATGTTTCTTCGTGTACGCTTGTAACAAGAACCCTTTTCATGTACGTGATATGTGCCTCTTAAGTCAGTAGAACAATCACATACCTAGGTATAATATCTCATCACAGAAAGCGATGTTAACACTCGAATAGGAAAGGCATGGTTGGCTACCAACAAATTATCAGGCATATGGAATCCGATCTCCCCGACAAGCTAAAGAGACGTTTCTTCCAGGCTGTGGTTGTGCGGTACTGCTATATGGCTGTACCACCTGGACCCTAACGAAGCGCCTTGAGAATAAGCTGGATGGGAGCTGCACCAGAATGCTGCGAGCGGTCCTGAATAAGTCGTGGAAGCAGCACCCCACAAAAAAGCAACTGTATGGCACCCTGCCCCCCCATCTCACAAACCATACGAGTAAGACGGGCTAGGCATGCGGGGCACTGCTGGAGAAGCAAGGACGAGCTCGTAAGCGACGTACTACTGTGGAAGCCAGCACATGGGCATGCTAATGTGGGCCGCCCAGCCAGGACCTACATTGACCAACTATGTATGGATTCTGGCCGCAGCGCAGAGGAGCTACCAGAGTCGATGAATGATAGGGAAGGCTGGCGAGAGATAGTTATGGATATCCGTGCAAAGTGCGCGACATGATGATGATGATATTGCTGAATACAATCTGTTCTCTACATTTTATCGCCGTGTTGAGTTATTATTTATTGACCCTTAAACAGGTCATAACAAACATCCAAGTGATTTTTTTATAAAACTAAATAAAGAGGGTTTTAATTGATTTAATACAATGATATCTTGATTTATGATTTTAATTCGTTCCGTACGTAACTCAATTTCCTCGGCTTACGATCAGACCACGTAGAAAACACCAGTTCCCTTTAGATCACCGAAGTAAAGCAGTGATGAGCCTCTTCGATATTTAGATGGGTGACCATTTAAGCAATAGAGTTACCGTAAGAAACCGAATATCAAAATGACTTGATTTGGCTTTAAATAACCCGAAATGGGTTGATATGACGTAAAACTAAACAATCCAACAAAAAAAAAAAAAAAAAATAAAACAAAAACATTTTCATCGTATATCAAATAAATTTTCTTCAGTGAAATAAACTGAAATACTCAGTTTTGTGTCGTGTGTAAAGGCGGCCAATTACTCGCACACAATGAGAAAATAATATGATTAACATAACCCCATAAAATAATTATCTTTTTTTAATGTATTAATATTTTGAAGGCCAATACAATGCATATGAAAAATAAAAACAAAAAGATGTTATTTTTGTCTTATCGATTTCGAAGCATAAACTTCATCATCAGAGTTTCGTATCAGAAATGGACGTGCTTATGTTTTTCTTTGTGTGGTTATAATTTCTCTTCTTATTTCCTTTTCCTCTCCTTTTTTTCTTCTTTCTTCTTCTCCTCCTTTATGAATGAAATGGGTGAATAACTGTCATTTCTTATTTCTCTCTTTTTTTAAAAAAATGTTTGTTGAGAACAAATGTATCTAATATTGTCTGTCATCCGGTCAATGTGTTCCAAGTTTGTTGCCATGTCAAAATTAAAAATTAAAAAAAAAAAAAATAAATAAAAACCGTCAATAGAGAAATTTATATACCTAGCTTTTGTTTTGTTTTCCTTTTTCTTTTCTTTTTTCTTTTTTTATATTTCTTTAAGTACATCAGAATTTACTCTTCACCTTTCCAGAACAACATATTCTTAATCTCACTGTTTCGCGTCGTGAGTAAAGGTGGCCAATTACTCATACATAAAGAGAAAATAATATGATTAAACATAACCCCATAAAATATTCTAGTTTATTTCACTCAGGAAAATTGATTTGATATAAGATGAAATTATTTTTTGTTTTTTGTTTTTTTGGTGGAGTTGCTGGAACCCCGCCAAAAAAAACCCCGCTACCAGACAGACAAGATGTCGAGTTAGTATGTATATGAATTCCTGATCGAATAAATATACTATCACCAAGTATTTTGACTTTGCCTCTTATTCGCTATTATTGCATATCTCCTACTTTCTCTTTGTGTGCGAGTAATTGGCCACCTTCACTCACGACACAAAACAGTGAGATTGTTCTGGATAGGTGAAGGGTGACATCTAATGTACTTAAAGTAATATAAAAAAAGATAATTATTTTATGGGGTTATGTTAATCATATCATCTTCTCTTTGTGTGCGAGTAATTGGCCACCATCACTCACGACACAAAACAGTGAGATTGTTCTGGATAGGTGAAGGGTGAATTCTAATGTACTTAAAGTAATATAAAAAAAAGATACTTATTTTATGGGATTATGCTAGTCATATTAAGTAATAGAGAATTGCCTTAATCAGTAAAGAGTTATCGA
The DNA here is from genome assembly GCA_023376005.1 of Doryteuthis pealeii. Classification (NCBI taxonomy): domain Eukaryota; kingdom Metazoa; phylum Mollusca; class Cephalopoda; order Myopsida; family Loliginidae; genus Doryteuthis; species Doryteuthis pealeii. Next base: position 6,420,116 of record CM042163.1, read on the forward strand.
TTATTTTAGATCGAAGACAGGAATCACAGGAAGACAGCGTCGCCAGAAGGACAAAAAGGTCTCGAAGGAAAATTGATTAATTGATTTTAACGGCATGTCAATTCATCTATGATACAAGGTAACAGTGAAGTATTTGTCTCTATAAAATTGTACAGAAAGGAAGGAAGAAAAAGGATATGCTACACAGAAAAATGTGATAAGAACGAAACAAAGAGTCTAGGGGATAATAACACAGAAATGAATGAGTTTTTATCTTTATTCTAAGATCTATATATTAATACTCGTGTTCCTTAATTGTACGACCGTTATCATCTTGCAACACCCTCTGGGCCGTAATGAAACCGTTCAAATCGTTCAAGATGAAATGGAAAAAAATGTAAATCCTGATTATCTTGTGCTGCTTATCCGACGAATTCTTATTTCTTATGAGTGTCGTCACCTCAGTTAAATAATGGACCATTCCGTTTTTATTATAAAGAAAGAAAGGGAAGAAAAAGGACATGCTACACAGAAGAATATAATGAGAGAGACGTACACTAAAAACGATGGCGTAGTGTCCAAAAATAAATAAATAAATAAATAATTTGCATCTTCGCAAGTGCATGTCCAGGCATATCCCAGAGTGACAGTCGTTGTTGCACTGACTGCACACAATCTGTGATACTTTCTAGGGTTGATGTTTTCTCTCCCTCTTTCTGGCTCTCGTTACTGTGGCGGCTGCTCTCCTCTCCATTTCACTCCTCTTCGTGCCTTGCTTTTGTGTTGTGGCTTGCCCTTAAACTCAGTCAATTAAAACAAAATAAAACTCGTTTATTTAAAGTTAAGGGACTTCATCAGAAATAAGAATTCTGCGGATAAACAACACCAGATAACAAGGATTTACATTTTTTTATTTCATCTTGGACGATTCGGATGGTCTCATTTTTAACCAGAAGGTGTTGCAAGATGATAACGGTCGGAAGATTAAGGAACAAGAGTCTTTATATTAGTTTAGAAGATTAGAATATTAGATTAGATAAGTAGGAAAAACGAAAATCGTTGAGAATATCCGGAGAATGTTCCAAGCTTGACAAAATTCAGGATAATTATTGGTCTGGAATTGATCAGGATTGAATATGAAAAGAAATGTTTCTTTCACATCGAGTGTGCCATTAAAAAAAAGGTAACAAAAAGCGGGAAATAATGACACAGTCAAATTTTCCATTGTAATTATCGGAAAATGGAACGAAGGATTTTTTTGTCTTGTGCTTCTTTCTTTTTTCTTCCTATTTTTCTTTTGTTTTTTTGTTTATTTCACTTTTCTTTTCTTCTTCTTTCTTTTCTTCTCTTTCTTTTCTTTCTTTCTTTTTTCTTTTTTCTTTTTATTTCTTTCTTTCTTTTTTTTCTTTCTTTCTTTCTTTCTTTTTTTTATTCTTTCTTTCTTTCTTTTTCTTTCTTTTTTCTTCTTTCTTTTCTTTTATTATTTATTTTCTTTCTTCTTTCTTTTTTCTTTTCTTTCTTTCTTTCTTTTTTCTTTTTTCTTTTATTTCCTCCTTCCTTCCTTCTTTCCTTTTCTTTTTTCTTTCTTTCTTTTTTCTTTTATTTCTTCCTTTCTTCCTTTCTTTCCTTTTTTCTTTTTCTTCTTTCTTTCCTTTTTCTTTTTTCTTTTCTTTCTTTCTTTCTTTCTTTTTATTTCTTCCTTTCTTTCTTTTTTCTTTCTTTCTTTCTTTCTTTCTTCCCCCCTTCCTTTCTTTTCTTTCTTTCTTTTTCTTTTTCTTTTTTCTTTTTCTTCTTCTTTCTTTCTTTCTTTCTTTTTCTTTTTTCTTTCTTTCTTTCTTTCTTTCTTTCTTTCTTGTGTTCGTTTCTTTCTTTTCTTCCTGTTTTTCTTTTCTGTTTATTTCATCTTTCTTTTCTTTCTTTTCTTCTTTCATTTCTTCTCTTTTTTCTTTCTTTCTTTCTTTCTTTCTTTCTTTCTTTCTTTCTTTCTTTCTTCTTTAAGACTGTTGTGACTGAGTTATCAAATAACATTAATTCGAACGAAAGGTTAACATTACGCTTTGGTGCAAAAATATATAAATAAGATAAAGTCCAACGCGCAGCTCAAACAAAATTAAGTAAGATCCCTGTAGCAAGACTAACTACGAATCGACTAATATCCTCGTGTAATCTGTATTATTTGTGTTTTTCATTGGACGAGTTCAACTTTCATACAGGAGAAATATTTTCCCTTGCAACATAGACAGACTGACAGACTCTGATGGTGGGGTTTAGAATGCGCTGACTGTATCCCCAGAAGAGAGTTAAGATCCCTCCCTTAAATGATTTCCAGGCCAGGACACTAACTGCATCTGATGGTGAGGCTACAGTTCTGGAGAACTGGAGGGTGTGGAATAACCATTCATTGCCATTATTCCCACACTCAAATAATTTTTAAACAAATTTATTTGGCTCATAGATGGAACCATAACAATACATGTTAGTGTCTTATCTGAGGGAGTGCGGAGTACCCCTTCATTGCCATTACTCCCAGGTCCACTCTGACTCGTAGTGGTACTACCAGTTAGGTCCAATCTATGGGTTAAATAAAAAAAAACGAGCTAAATATATGTTTAATAAATTGAGTTGAAAAAAAAAATGAATACCACCAAGAACGAATAAAACAAAACATCTTCGTCAT
>CM042163.1:6427771-6438067 GCA_023376005.1 Doryteuthis pealeii
TTTCTTTTCTCTCTTTGCCTGCTACTCGCTACGAGACCACATGTGTTAGACAATGTCACCCCTTCTTGTTGGGGTTTCGGCCCTTAACACTGGCCACTCACTGCTAGTAAGTCTCTAATACGATATATGACTATCCTTTAGTCATGTATCCGTAACTATGTTTATGTACATTTAGGTATCTCTTTGATACCTAAATATCTTGTATTTTACCATTCATGAATGTGTCATTATCTCTACTCTTGTATTATGTACCCTGTTAATTCTTGTGCTGTTATATAAAATGTTTTGTCCCCCAACCTTTTCGGAGTTTGTTTGCGTTCCAACGAGTCATGACTTTGTCATAACCGTTGAATCTTACACAGTCAATGCTACATCCAGTATCATCAACATACTGTTAATCGTTTTTTAGTTTAGTGAGATAAGACAAAGAGCGCCTGGTTGTTTGTTTTTTACGGCATATCAACCTTTTCGGGTCATTTAATGCCGAATAAAATAATTTTGATAAATAAAGAACTCAGGTTGATTACAGTACGTGCTCTTGTTTAAGTGGTCACCCAATTACGTATTGTACAGGCTCGTCACTGCTTAACTTCAGTGATCTAGTGGGAACTGGTGCTTTCAGCGTGACTTGACCGTAATAGATAGAGATAGAGACATAGTGAGAGTGATATGGTTGATTGTTTTTTTTACGGCATATCAACCCTTTTCGGGTCATTTAATGCCGAATAAAATAATTTTGATAAACAGGGGACTCAGGTTGATTATAAGACTTTCTATTGCTTAAGTGGTCACCCAATTAAGTATTAAACTCGTCACTGCTTAACTTCAGTGATTTAGTGGGAACCGATGTTTTCAGTGTGACTTGACCGTAATTGATCAAGATAGAGAAATAGTGAGAGGGATAAAATAATGTTACATACTGGGGTTTTCACAGTACCAAATCTTATTATAATGGAGATTGTGTGTCTGTCTGTAACCGAAACTATATCACTACTCAAATCATAATTCCCTTAGTTATTTACATCATATTCTCTATGATTTGATTTGATTTAAACCTCAATTATTAATAAAATTGTTTTATATCATTAAGACTGTTGACCATATCTACATGCTAATAATATGCAGTTGTATTTATATATGCAACAAAATAACTGTTTACATAGTGAATGGGAAGGCTAATTTGCATATTGATTATAGATATTTGATTTTAGTAAATATGTGCTAAGTATTATTAGTTCCTAATTGTTTTGTTTTATTTTTATAAACATGAACAAAAATCTCTTCAATAAATCAAAAAATAAATCCATTAACAAGACGAAATAACTAACTTTATTTTTAACTTCCTATTCTGACTAAATAGTTAAATTATGAAAATTTAGGGTTGAAAAACGAAAGTGATGGAAGAGTAATCTTCAGTTGTTATATTTTTCGATTATACTCCTCTTTGTTTCAAATCTTTTTTATTTAGTTTAATTAGCCTTTCTAATTTTATATAAGATTTTATCACTTTAAAACTTAGATACTTGCACCCGGAGGGTGCATATATTTGCTAGTCTATATAATGTTATATACCCTTTTCTTACTTCTTATCTCTGGTCGTCTTTTCTTCTGGCCGGCTTTGGTTCTATCTTCTAACATCTTGGTCTGGTCTCTTCTAAGGTCTGGACTTTCTTCTATGGGGATTTCGGGTCTGGTTTCTGTTGGGGATTTCTCCTTATCAGAAGCCCTGTGTCATTGTTAGTTTTTAGGTAATAAACACAAGACTTCGATTTACGTTGATGTTACTTTATTTCCAAATCCCCAACCCAGACAATCTGCGCAGATGAGGCTTACATGTTACGAGCTCGGCTTCTAACTTCTAACTGACTGACTGAGTTGCTTACTCCTTAAACCGGAACAGGGTCTTCTATGACTTCCGGTTCTCACGATTTATCCCTGGAAGGCAAGGTGAGAGTGAGGTCAAGCGCTGTCACTCACTCTCAAGGCCATCAGCTGCACTAATCGCCATTATGATTTCTACACTATTGCCATAATCATTAGGTGTCTAATAATTATGTAACAATAAGACAGATATGGTTGGTTGTTTTTTTTAATGACATATTAACCCTTTTCGGTTCATTTAATGCCGAATCAAATCCTTTTGATCAAATCTCAGGTTGATTATAGGACCTGCTGTTGCTTAAGAAGTCACCCAATTAAGTATTGAACGCACCGGGTGTTTCTTTCCATTGAATGAATAAACTAAATGATCACGAGACGAATTTTCAGCTGTTCGGTTGTGTGTTCTTTAAATGTGAAAAGAATGCATAAGAGGTATATCCCTTTGATAGATATTAGACGAAGCCAATGGAGTATAAAAGGAGGAGGATAGAAATTAGACTGACACATAGGTAAGTAGGTAGGTATTAAAAAGGGAAAAGTTCAGGAATACTTGATGCTATATAGCTATACATTATTTTGTATTAAGAATAGTTAATTGAAGCTATAATTGTTTACTAAGGATTATTATTAGTTTCTTGAAATCATATATCTGTGTACAAATTATTTGTATTAAGAATAGTTACTTGAAGCTATAATTGTTTACTAAGGATTATTATTAGTTACTCGAAACCATATAACTGTGCAAATTATTTGTATTAAGAATAGTTAATTGAAGCTATATTTATTTGCTAAGGATTATTATTAGTTTCTTAAAAGCATATATCTGTGTACAAATTATTTGTATTTAAGAATAGTTACTTGAAGCTATAATTGTTTACTAAGGATTATTATTAATAGTTACTCGAAACCATATAACTGTGCAAATTATTTGTATTAAGAATAGTTAATTGAAGCTATAATTGTTTACTAAGGATTATTATTAGTTTCTTAAAATCATATATCTGTTTACAAATTATTTGTATTAAGAATAGTTACTTGAAGCTATAATTGTTTACTAAGGATTATTATTAGTTTCTTGAAATCATATATCTGTTTACAAATTATTTGTATTAATGATAGTTAATTGAAGCTATAATTGTTTACTAAGGATTATTATTAGTTACTTGAAACCATATAACTGTGCAAATTATTTGTATTAATAATAGTTACTTGAAGTTATAATTGTTTACTAAGGATTATTATCATTAGTTACTTGAAACCATATAACTGTGTGCAAATTATTTGTATTAAGAATAGTTGCTTGGGGCTATAATTGTTTACTAAAGATTATTATTATTGGTTACTGGAAACCATATAATTGTTTATTATTTGTACTAGTACAAAATACCGGGGGGGGGTCGATGTAAAATAGATTTTTGAAACATATTGCCTGAGGGGTGGGAGTAAAAAATTCAATGTCAGCGAGTTTGTACCCTAAGTAAGTAAAATCATCAAATTCATTAAAGGATTAAAAATAAAACAATTTGAAATGTAATATGTATTAAAATGAAATAAACTATATATAGATATATAATACCAGTTATGTATTTATTAAAACTTGTTTTTAAAAAACAATGAGGACTATCTAATGTTGCATGTTCAAATTTTGAGTGGGTAATGTGACGTAAGCAGTGACGTAATGTTTGTTACAGACAAAACCCGGAAGCGAATCCCCATTATCAATAGATTAATGATAGTTACTTGAGGCATATAACTATCTACAAACAAAACAATAAACAAACAAACAACAAAAACAAAAAAACTCTTAAGAAACAACTAGACCAAATGTAAATATAATGTACAACGAACGCAATTCTCTAACCAGTCGGTATAAAATAACCCTGTACAGGTTAATATGCCTTCCTCATGTTACAATTAGACTTTTAAAAATACTATTTCTATGGGAATTCCTTGTTAACACATTATTGGAATCTTCCTTATGTAGTCTTTACAACATCAGTTCTGCTTTTCTAATAAAGATACTTCGTTAGAAACATTAACAGCGCGTTATTAGCGCGATTAAAATCCTGCAATATGTCTTATATATCACTAAGAAATAAAGGTATATTTAATATATAGTGTGGTTAATTTGCATACCTGTTTTAACAAACCGGGCTTAATAAATAATTACTTGGTGTTATTGATTCCTAATATTATTGTTTTATTCTCCAACGTATCAAGATCAATCCCATGAATAATTTTATATAGAAACCAATTAAGATATAATTAAAATAAATGTAATCTTTTTTATATGCGTTCTTATTTAATTTCGTTAGTCTTTCTAATTTAATATTATTTCATTAGTTTTTTTTCTAATTTAATATAATTAAATAAATGTAATCTTTTTATATATGCGTTCTTATTTAATTTTCGTTAGTCTTTCTAATTTAATATTATTTCATTAGTTTTTTTCTAATTTAATATAATTAAAATAAATGTAATCTTTTTATATGCGTTCTTATTTAATTTCGTTAGTCTTTCTAATTTAATATATTTATTAGTCTTTTTCTAATTTAATATAATTAAAATAAATGTAATTTTTTATATGCGTTCTTATTTAATTTCGTTACCCTTTCTAATTTAATATTATTTCATTAGTCTTTTTTTAATTTAATATATTAAATAAATGTAATCTTTTTATATGCGTTTTATTTAATTTCGTTAGTCTTTCTAATTTAATTATTTCATTAGTTTTTTTTTATTTGATATATTTTCATTACATTAAACTTAAATACTTACGCCCGGCGGATGGCGTATATTCCTGCTAGTTTTTATTTTAGCTTTTTAAATCACCTGTTGACAGGGATGGTGAACATGTGGAGATTGAAATATTATGTTTAAGAAACGAAAAGGAGGGCAGTAATTCTTGATAGATGTAAGAATATTTTGATTGGTGTGGTTAGTTGGATTTTACGGAATGTCAACACTTGTCGGGTTATTTTATGTTGAAGACATTTTTTGTTTTATTCATTCTTGATGGCATTTGAAAATTTAAAAAACTCATTAGATAATGAGTTTCACTATTCAAGAAGGACAACATCGAAAAAATGTTTTTGGTTTTAACTAAGCACTAATCGTATGTTTAGTGAATTGTATGAGTTGACGGAAAAGTCCGTAGATGATAACAGATTGGTTGGTTGGTTGGTTGGATTTTATAGCATGTCAACTCTTGGATTATTTTATACCAAAGATGTTTTTATTTGATTTATTCTTGTGGGGCATTCAATCTTTTAGAATTTATTAGATGATAATACTTTTATCATAGTTTTAACAAAACACTAATTTTGTGTTCAGAGAATTAAATTAGCTGATTGAAAAGTACGTAGATGATAACAGATTACACACACATATATGATATAATATATATGATATATATATATATTATATATAATATATATTTAAAAAAAACAACTCCTGTACAATTTTGAACGTGCTTTATCCTCGATTTGTCACGGCTTGCAAGTGTCCTTAGATGAAAAAAAAAAAAAAAAAAATGAAAAAAAAAAAAATGTAAAAAAAAAAACAACAACAAAAGAAAGAAAAAAAATAACAAAAATGTTCCGCCACGCTGTCTAGGTCGTTGGAAGCATCGAGCGTATCTTTACCCACTCTAGTTGTCAACCCAGCGCAACTGTCCGGCTTCTGCATTGCGTGTCAGTGGTGATTATATAACAAGCTAGCTTCATTGACATCGGCGCTGACTGTGTATTTTCAATTATTTTCTATCTGTTGGTTCTACACGTCGATCGTGCCCGGACACTATATGGACAGAAGCACCTGCTAACTTCTAACGATAAATTTTGTGTCTACAGAGGAAGGATTATGGGGGCGGATAAAAATATGGCGAACATTAATTGATTGGTGCAGTTAATTATTCTCTATATGAGGGGGTGAGTGCAGATGTGTGTGTGTAGGTGTAGGTGTGTGTGCGTGCAATTATTTATTGTTCTTAGCCAAGTCTGGCACATGATCATGGCAATGGTATTATATTGGTCACCGTGACTGACATACTAATGATAATCGCTTTAAACTTTCCTGATAAATTTGACCGTGTCTGGCAGAGGCCAGCAACACTGGAGCCTCGGCTTTCGAAAATTGTTTAGATTAGTGTGGACCGACCAGCAAAGACATACATTGATCAGGTCTATGCAGACACTGGATGCCGATCAACAGACTTGCCAGAGCTGACGGATTATGGAAGAGAAACTAAAAGAGTCACTAATACAGTATTTAGAATAACATTCTAAAACAGGATTAAGTAACTGGATATATATATATATATATATATATATATATATATATATTATATATATATATATATTATATATATATATAATATATTATATATGACCGATAGGGACGGGTGACGGGAGAGAGTCATAGGAATACAATGCTGCAATGCGACCCGATGAGGACGAGGATGGTGATGAGAGGCTAAAAGCTAAACTGTAGACGTCATTCTGATTTAATCGCCTAGTTATGGGCGTTCCCACTCACCAAGGTTTAATATTAACATTAGTATATCAATGATACACTAACACTGAATAAAAGGATGGAAAGACAAGATCGCTTTTTACACACTGGGAACATTTAATACAGTCATAAGCAAACTGTATCCCATAATGGTGCTAGGGTGAATACTTAGTCGATCTCCCTCACCAAGGTCCAAGGTATTAGTATATCCATTGTATACTAACCCTGAATAACGGAATGAAAGGAAGATAAGCTTTTTACACATATGGGAAATTTAATACGGTCATAAGCAAAACTGTGACCATAGATGGGTGAATACTTAGTCACATCTCTACTCATCAATATCATTGATACACTAACACTGAATAAATGGAAGGAAATACAAGATAAGCTTGTTACACATAAAATTAGTGAAATTGGTCACTAATTAAAAATGCCATCGAGTAGTGACCACCCCAAGCGGAGTTTACCAGGTCTGATTTCTGAGTTTTCCTTCTCCTAGACTGGTTGCCTAACCAAGGTTAAAGAGCCCAGTATGTCCTACTATTTACCCATAACTGGAGGGAGAGTAGTTGGATACCTTTCCCAAGGGTATTAGCGCTATGTGAACTGTAGCTTTGTCCAGGATTTGAACTCGGGTCGACGAGTCCATCCCCTACGGCTCTAACCATTACGCTACGGCCTCCAACATTTAATACAGCTATGGACAAACTGTTGACCGTAGTTGATTCTAGGGTGGATATTTAGTCACATCTCCACTCACTAAGATCCAAGGTATTAGTATATCCATTGTTACACTAACACTGAATAAACGGAAGGAAAGACAAGATAAGCTCATACACACACATAAGAACATTTAATACCTACATAATAAACATAAAAAAGAAATATAAGACTACGCAAATATGGTATTATCTGCGTTATTCGGACTATTGTCCCCATCTTCATTGTTATTTGTACAACGTTTCGGCTGATATACCCTCCGACCTTCTTGTCGGACTCGGGAACCTTCTTGGACTATGGTTAGCGGAATGAGAAAGGATACCCCGTGAATAAATAAAGAGTTAGTTCAAAGTTCCGTGATGGCTCCGAATACGACAAGAAAGTTCCCGAGTTCGAAAAGAAGGTTCGCTATCCGAGAAGGTTCCCGAGTCCGACAAGAATACTGAAGAAGGCCGGAGGTATATCGACCGAAACGTTGTACAAATAACAATGAGGATGGTGACAATAGTCCGAATAACGCAGATAATACTAATTTCAAGCCTCATCTCAAACATTCAGAGAAATGTATATAATCGGTACGGACCTGATATAATCAGTAACAAATAACAATGAAAGATGAGACAATAGTCCGATAAGCAGATAAACACTAATCATCAAGCCTCATCTCAAATATTCAGAGAAATACACAATATGCCCAACTGATAAAATGTGCACCTGTTGTTTTTAATGAACAAACTGTATATAAACGGGGAGGAGGCGCGTAGTGTAATGGTTAGAGTCATAGGAAATAGAATCGTCGACCCGAGTTCAAATCCTGGACGATGCTGTTTACATTTCACAAAGCGCTAATATCTTGGGAAAGGTATGCATCCTACTAATCACCCTATAGCTATGGGTAGATAGTAAGACAGGTTGTGTTCTTTAATCTATGCTAGGTAACCAATCTAGGAGAAGGAAAACTTTGAATTCAAACCTGTTAAACGCGCTTTAAAAATTGACAGTATATTCACATCCTGCTCGTGTGGAGGGGTTGATAAATATCTATATGAAGGGGTACATAAAAACGATTAAAAGTCTTACTTGTCATCTTTGTCATGTGGGCCTTATGTGTAAAATGCGATGTCAGACAAAGAACATCTTAGCACTCGGTTCGGTCTTCCGGGCCGGTATTAGGTGATCCGTTTGCATCTCAAATCCCCAAGAATATTACGAGTCTCATTCTCTATGACGTATTCTGGATGGTTTGTACATATACCATTTTGTAGTCTGGTCAAATCTACTTTCTTGCTTCCCAGTGGATCACCTTTCCCACCCAGTCGTGCCTAATCTGGATCTCCCTTTGTGCTAGTTTGGCTGCATTCGTTTATATGACTAGAAACGGCACTCAGTATCGCCTGGTTAGATAGGGGTTAAAATGTTAGTCTCTTTCATTATTACTGAATCGTGAATTAGATCCTCGCTGGATGCCCCACGTAAAAAAGACCTTGTGTTAATCCGGTTTAGTGGTAGTGAATATGTATGTAGGTTTATATTGTCGTTAATTGCTTTATTTTCATAGTATCCCCCCGGACATACATACATACATACATACATACATACATACACATCAATTGCCATTTATATATGTACTAATAGCGGCTACTCGGCGTCGCCTGGGTAGAGGGGGATTTTTTAAAAGTTAGTCCACAGATCCATTATTACTGAATCGTGAGTTGAATCTCGTGGGATGCCCATTTAATCCCTATATAAAAATAGTCCTTGCATTGATCCAGCTACTCTGAAAAGAATATTATGTCTACTATCTAAAATATCAAAAAAAAAAAAAAATATCCATGCTGTTATCATTTAAATTTTATTTTTTTTATCTTCACGAATATAAAATCAAATCTCTATTATTTTTGCCCCAAACCAAGCTCTGGTGATATTTAATGTGTATGTATATATTTACTTTGTCGTTTTATTTTTCGAAGTTTTCCCGGACATACATATGCATCAACTCTCCTATCTTTATTGTTTATCGGTACAACGTTTCGGCAATGTGCTCTACGGTCTTCTTCAGAATTTCTTGTCGGACTCTGAGAGCCTTCTCGAACTCGGGAACTTCTTATCGAACACGGGAACCTTCTTGTCGTAATCGGGTGCCATCACGGAACTTTAAACTTAAAGATGAGGACAATAGTCGAATAATCCAAACAATCTAATTATGCAGCTCTCTCAAAATTCAGAGAATAGTGTAGATAACAATAAAGATGAGGACAATGTTGAATAATCCAATAATACTAATTATCAAGCCTCATCTCAAAATTCAGAGAAATAGTGTGATAAAATAAAGATGAGGACATAGTCGGAATAATCCAAATATCCAAATTTCAAGCCCTCATCTAAAAATTCAGAGAAATAGTGAAGAGAACATAAGATGAGAACAATAGTCTGAATAATCGTTAATTGTTTATTTTCGAAGTTGCCTCCGGACATATACACAACTGCCCTTTAATCTTATTATAATGGAGATTGTGTGTTTTTTGTCTGTACGCGAAACTATATTAATACTCAATTCACAATTCCTTAATTATTGATATCGCACATTCTCCATGATTTAAGTTTATTTTAACTCAATTATTAATAAAATTGTTTTAACAATATTCATACTGTTAACCATATCTACATACTAACAACGTGCAATTATATTTATATATACAACAAAATAGCGGTTTACAGTGTGAACGGGAAGGTAATTTGCATATTGATATTAAAAAATCGATTTAATAAATATGTGCTTAGTATTGTTGATTTCTCTAACTGTTTGGTTTTATTTTAATGAATTAAGCAAAATCATTTCTTCAATGAATCTTAAATGAAATCATTAACAAGATAATAACTGTCATTTTATTCTTACTGCCTCTTATAACTAAATACTTAATTAGAAAAAATAACAATGAAAAACGAGAGTGGGAAGAGTAAGTTTAGTTGTTCCATTTTTATTATACTCCCTCTGTTTCAAATCTTTTATTATACTCCTCTGTTTCAAATCTTTTATATCTGCATTCTTATTCAGTTTCATTAGCCTTTCTAATTTAACGTATTTTATTATATTAAAACTAAATACTTACACCGGAGGGTGCATATATTTGCTAGTATGTCATACGAATAGGATTACAAGCTTTGTCTTGTTCCACAATC
>CM042163.1:6438167-6460836 GCA_023376005.1 Doryteuthis pealeii
CTTTGTTGTTTCGAGAAGAGACTTATACAAAGATGTTTTTATTTGAATTTCATTGCTGGGGCATTCAATCTTTTAGAATTCTAGTTAGATGATAATACTCTTTATCATAGTCTTTAACAAAGCACTATTTTGTGTTCAGAGAATTAAATTAGGATTGAAAGTCCGTAGATGCTAACAGATTCGGTTGGTTGGTTGTTGGATTTTATAGCATGTCAACTCTTTGGATTTTTATTACCAAAGATGTTTTGATTTGATTCATTCTTGTGGGGCATTCAATCTTTTAGAATTTATATAGATGATAATACTTTTATCATAGTTTTAACAAAGCCACTAATTTGTGTTCAGAGAATTAATTAGCTGATGAAAAGTCCGTAGATGCTAACAGATTGGTTGGTTGGTTTGGTTGATTTATAGCATGTCAAAACTCTTGGATTATTTTATACCAAGATGTTTTTATTTAATTCATTCGTGTGGGGCATTCAATCTTTTAGAATTTTATTAGAGGATAATACTTTTATCATAGTTTTAAACAAAGCACTAATTTGTGTTCAGAAATTAAATTAGCTGATTGAAAAGTTCCGTAGATGCTAACAGATTGGTTGGTTGGTTGGATTTTATAGCATGTCAACTCTTGGATTATTTTTATACCAAAGATGTTTTTATTTGATTCATTCTTGTGGGGCATTCAATCTTTTAGAATTTATTAGAGGATAATACTTTTATCATAGTTTTAACAAAGCACTAATTTTGTGTTCAGAGAATTAAATTAGCTGATTGAAAAGTCCGTAGATGCTAACAGATTGGTTGGTTGGTTTGGTGGATTTTATAGCATGTCAACTCTTGGATTATTTTATACCAAAAGATGGTTTTATTTGATTCATTCTTGTGGGACATTCATCTTTTAGAATTTATTAGATGTAATACTTTATCATAGTTTTAACAAAGCACTAATTTTGTGTTCAGAGAATTAAATTAGCTGATTGAAAAGTCCGTAGATGCTAACAGATTGGTTGGTTTGTTGGTTGGTTGGATTTTATAGCATGTCAACTCTTGGATTATTTTATACCAAAGATGTTTTTATTGATTCATTCTTGTGGGACATTCAATCTTTTAGAATTTATTAGATGATAATACTTTATCATAGTTTTTAACAAAGCACTAATTTTGTGTTCAGAGAATTAAATTAGCTGATTGAAAAGTCCGTAGATGCTAACAGATTGGTTGGTTGGTTGGTGGATTTTATAGCATGTCAACTCTTGGATTTATTTATACCAAAGATGTTTTTATTTGATTCATTCTTGTGGGGCATTCAATCTTTTAGAATTTATTAGATGATAATACTTTTATCATAGTTTTAACAAAGCACTAATTTTGTGTTCAGAGAATTAAATTAGCTGATTGAAAAGTCCGTAGATGCTAACAGATTGGTTGGTTGGTTGGTTGGATTTTATAGCATGTCAACTCTTGGATTATTTTATACCAAAGATGTTTTTATTTGATTCATTCTTGTGGGACATTCAATCTTTTAGAATTTATTAGATGATAATACTTTTATCATAGTTTTAACAAAGCACTAAATTTGTGTTCAGAGAATTAAATTAGCTGATTGAAAAGTCCGTAGATGCTAACAGATTGTTGGTTGGTTGGTTGGATTTTATAGCATGTCAACTCTTGGATTATTTTATACCAAAGATGTTTTTATTTGATTCATTCTTGTGGGACATTCAATCTTTTAGAATTTATTAGATGATAATACTTTTATCATAGTTTTAACAAAGCACTAATTTTGTGTTCAGAGAATTAAATTAGCTGATTGAAAAGTCCGTAGATGCTAACAGATTGGTTGGTTGGTTGGTTGGATTTTATAGCATGTCAACTCTTGGATTATTTTATACCAAAGATGTTTTTATTTGATTCATTCTTGCTGGGGCATTCAATCTTTTAGAATTTATTAGATGATAATACTTTTATCATAGTTTTAACAAAGCACTAATTTTGTGTTCAGAGAATTAAATTAGCTGATTGAAAAGTCCGTAGATGCTAACAGATTGGTTGGTTGGTTGGTTGGATTTTATAGCATGTCAACTCTTGGATTATTTTATACCAAAGATGTTTTGATTTGATTCATTCTTGTGGGGCATTCAATCTTTTAGAATTTATTAGATGATAATACTTTTATCATAGTTTAACAAAGCACTAATTTTGTGTTCAGAGAATTAAATTAGCTGATTGAAAAGTCCGTAGATGCTAACAGATTGGTTGGTTGGTTGGTTGGATTTTATAGCATGTCAACTCTTGGATTATTTTATACCAAAAGATGTTTTTATTTGATTCATTCTTGGGGCATTCAATCTTTTTAGAATTTATTAGAGGATAATACTTTTATCATAGTTTTAACAAAGCACTAATTTTGTGTTCAGAGAATTAAATTAGCTGATTGAAAAGTCCGTAGATGCTAAACAGATTGGTTGGTTGGTTGGATTTTATAGCATGTCAACTCTTGGATTATTTTATACCAAAGATGTTTTTATTTGATTCATTCTTGTGGGGCATTCAATCTTTTAGAATTTTTAGAGGATAATACTTTTATCATAGTTTTTTAACAAAGCACTAATTTTGTGTTCAGAGAATTAAATTAGCTGATTGAAAAGTCCGTAGATGCTAACAGATTGGTTGGTTGGGTTGGTTGGATTTTATAGCATGTCAACTCTTGGATTATTTTTATACCCAAAGATGTTTTATTTGATTCATTCTTGTGGGACATTCAATCTTTTAGAATTTATTAGATGATAATACTTTTATCATAGTTTTAACAAAGCACTAATTTTGTGTTCAGAGAATTAAATTAGCTGATTGAAAAGTCCGTAGATGCTAACATTGGTTTGGTTGGTTGGTTGGTTGGATTTTTATAGCATGTCAACTCTTGGATTATTTTTATACCAAAGATGTTTTATTTGATTCATTCTTGTGGGACATTCAATCTTTTAGAATTTATTAGATGATAATACTTTTATCATAGTTTTAACAAAGCACTAATTTTGTGTTCAGAGAATTAAATTAGCTGATTGAAAAGTCCGTAGATGCTAACAGATTGGTTGGTTGGTTGGTTGGATTTTATAGCATGTCAACTCTTGGATTATTTTATACCAAAGATGTTTTGATTTGATTCATTCTTGTGGGCATTCAATCTTTTAGAATTTATTAGATGATAATACTTTTATCATAGTTTTAACAAAGCACTAATTTTGTGTTCAGAGAATTAAATTAGCTGATTGAAAAGTCCGTAGATGCTAACAGATTGGTTGGTTGGTTGTTGGATTTTTATAGCATGTCAACTCTTGGATTATTTTATACCAAAGATGTTTTTGATTTGATTCATTCTTGTGGGGCATTCAATCTTTTAGAATTTATTAGATGATAATACTTTTATCATAGTTTTAACAAAGCACTAATTTTGTGTCAGAGAATTAAATTAGCTGATTGAAAAGTCCGTAGATGCTAACAGATTGGTTGGTTGGTTGGTTGGATTTTATAGCATGTCAACTCTTGGATTATTTTATACCAAAGATGTTTATTTGATTCATTCTTGTGGGGACATTCAATCTTTTAGAATTTATTAGAGGATAATACTTTTATCATAGTTTTAACAAAGCACTAATTTTGTGTTCAGAGAATTAAATTAGCTGATTGAAAAGTCCGTAGATGCTAACAGATTGGTTGGTTGGTTGGATTTTATAGCATGTCAACTCTTGGATTATTTTATACCAAAGATGTTTTTATTTGATTCATTCTTGTGGGGCATTCAATCTTTTAGAATTTATTAGAGGATAATACTTTTATCATAGTTTTAACAAAGCACTAATTTTGTGTTCAGAGAATTAAATTAGCTGATTGAAAAGTCCGTAGATGCTAACAGATTGGTTGGTGGTTGGTTGGTTGGATTTTATAGCATGTCAACTCTTGGATTATTTTATACCAAAGATGTTTTTATTTGATTCATTCTTGTGGGGCATTCAATCTTTTAGAATTTATTAGATGATAATACTTTTATCATAGTTTTAACAAAGCACTAATTTTGTGTTCAGAGAATTAAATTAGCTGATTGAAAAGTACGTAGATGATAACAGATTACACACACATATATCATATATATATGATATATATATATATTATATATATATATATATTTAAAAAAAACAAACATCCTGTACAATTTTGAACGTGCTTTATCCTCGATTTTGTCACGGCTTGCACAGTGTCCTTAGATGAAAAAAAAAAAAAAAAAAAAAATGAAAAAAAAAATGAAAAAAAAATGTAAAAAAAAAAAAACAACAACAAAAAGAAAGAAAAAAAAACTAACAAAAAATGTTCCGCCCACGCTGTCTAGGTCGTTGGAAGCATCGAGCGTATCTTTACCCACTCTAGTTGTCAACCTCCAGCGCAACTGTCCGGCTTCTGCATTGCGTGTCAGTGGTGATTATATAACAAGCTAGCTTCATTGACCATCGGCGCTGACTGTGTATTTTCAATTATTTTCTATCTGTTGGTTCTACACGCCGATCGTGCCCGGACAACTATATGGACAGAAGCACCTGCTAACTTCTAACGATAAATTTTGTGTCTACAGAGGAAGGATTTATGGGGGCGGATAAAATATGGCGAACATTAATTGATTGTGCAGTTAATTATTCTCTATATGAGGGGGTGAGTGCAGATGTGTGTGTGTAGGTGTGTGTGCGTGCAATTATTTATTGTTCTTAGCCAAGTCTGGCACATGATCATGGCAATGGTATTACATTGGTCAGCGTGACTGACATACTAATGATAATCCCTTTAAACTTTCCTGATAAATTTGACCGTGTCTGGCAGAGGCCAGCAACACTGGAGCTTAGGTTCTCGAAAATTGTTTAGATTAGTGTGGACCGACCAGCAAAGACATACATTGATCAGGTCTATGCGGACACTGGATGCCGATCAACAGACTTGCCAGAGCTGACGGATTATGGAAGAGAAACTGAAAGAGTCACTAATACAGTATTTAGAATAAAATTCTAAAACAGTATTAAGTAACTGGATATATATATATATATATATATATATATATTATATATATATATATATATATATATATATATATATATATATATATATATATTATATATATATATATATTATATATATATTTATATATTATATATATATATATATACATATATATATATATATATATATATATTATATATATTATGTATGACCGATAGGGACGGTTGACGGGAGAGAGTCATAGGAATCAATGCTGCCAATGCGACCCGATGATGATGAGGATGATGATGATGAAGAGGCTAAAAGCTAAACTGTAGACGTGATTTAATCGCCTAGTTATGGGCGTTCCCACTCACAAAGGTTTAATATTAACATTAGTAAATCCAATGATACACTAACACTGAATAAAAGGATGGAAAGACAAGATAAGCTTTTTACACATATGGGAACATTTAATACAGTCATAAGCAAACTGTAGCCCATAGATAGGGTGAACACTTAGTCGCATCTCCACTCACCAAGGTCCAAGGTATTAGTATATCCATTGTATACTAATACTGAATAAACGGAATGAAAGACGAGATAAGCTTTTTTACACATATGGGAACATCTAATTCAGTCATGAGCAAACCCTGTCCATAATTGGTGTTAGGGTGAATACTTAGTTGCATCTCCACTCACCAAGGTTCAAGGTATTAGTATATCCATTGTATACTAACACTGAATAAACGGAAGGAAAGATAAGATAATATTATATACACATATAGGAATATTTAATACAGTCATGAGCAAACTGTAACCCATAATTGGTGTTAGGGTGAATACTTAGTCGCATCTCCACTCACCAAGATCCAAGGTATTAGTATATCCATTGTATACTAACACTGAATAAACGGAATGAAAGGCAAGATAAGCTTTTTACACATATGGGAACATTTAATACGGTCATAAGCAAACTGTGACCCATAGATAGGGTGAATACTTAGTCGCATCTCCACTCATCAATATCCATTGATACACTAACACTGAATAAATGGAAGGAAATACAAGATAAGCTTGTTACACATAAAATTAGTGAAAATAGGTCACTAATTAAAAATGCCATCTAGTAGTGACCACCCCAAGCGGAGTTTACCAGGTCTGATTTCTGTGTTTTCCTTCTCCTAGACTGGTTGCCTAACCAAGGTTAAAGAGCCCAGTCTGTCCTACTATTTACCCATAGCTGGAGGGAGAGTAGTTGGATTCATACCTTTCCCAAATGTATTAGCGCTATGTGAACTGTAGCTTTGTCCAGGATTTGAACTCGGGTTGACGAGTCCATCCCCAACGACTCTAACCATTACGCCACGGCCTCCAACATTTAATACAGCTATGGGCAAACTGTTGCCCGTAGTTGATTCTAGGGTGGATATTTAGTCGCATCTCCACTCACTAAGATCCAAGGTATTAGTATATCCATTGTATACTAACACTGAATAAACGGAATGAAAGATAAGATAAGCTCATACACACACATAAGAACATTTACTACCTACATAATAAACATAAAAGAAGAAATATAAGACTACACAAATATGGTATTATCTGCGTTATTCGGACTATTGTCCTCATCTTCATTGTTATTTGTACAACGTTTCGGCCGATATACCCTCCGGCCTTCTTCAGGTATTTCTTGTCGGACTCGGGAACCTTCTCGGACTATGGTTAGCGGAATGAGAACAGGATACCCCCGTGGAATAAATAAAGGGTTAGGTTCAAAGTTCCGTGATGGCTTCCGAATACGACAAGAAAGTTCCCGAGTTCGAAAAGAAGGTTCCCGAGTCCGAGAAGGTTCCCGAGTCCGTCAAGAAATACCTGAAGAAGGCCGGAGGGTATATCGACCGAAACGTTGTACAAATAACAATGAAGATGGGGACAATAGTCCGAATAACGCAGATAATACTAATATTCAAGCCTCATCTCAAACATTCAGAGAAATAGTATATAATCGGTACGGACCTGATATAATCAGTACAAATAACAATGAAGATGAGGACAATAGTCCGAATAACGCAGATAAATACTAATCATCAAGCCTCATCTCAAACATTCAGAGAAATACACAAATATGCCCCAACTGATAAAATATGCCACATGTTGTTTTATGAACAAACTGTATATAAAATGGGTGATGGCGAGTGGTGTAATGGTTAGAGTCATAGGAAATAGAATCGTCGACCCGAGTTCAAATCCTGGACGAAGCTGTTTAGATTTCACATAGCGCTAATACTCTTGGGAAAGTAATTCATTCCACTAATCACCCTCTAGCTATGAGTAAATAGTAGGACAGGTTGGGTTCTTTAATCTATTCTAGGTAACCAATCTAGGAGAAGGAAAACTTTGAATTCAAACCTGTTAAACGCGCTTTAAAAAAACTGACATTATGTCACATCCTGCTCGTGTGGAGGGGTTGATAAATATCATATGAAAGTGGTACAAAAACGATTAAAAGTCTTACTTGTCATCTTTTGTCATGTGGGCCTTATGTGTAAATGCCGATGTCAGACAAAGAAACATCTTAGCACTCGGTTCGGTCTTCCGGCCGGTATTTGGTGATCCGTTTGCATCTCAACATCCCCAAGAATATTACGAGTCTCATTCTCTATGACGTATTCTGGATGGTTTGTACATATACCATTTTGTAGTCTGGTCAAATTCTACTTTCTTGCTTCCCAGTGGATCACCTTTCCCACCCAGTCGTGCCTAATCTGGATCTACCTTTGTGCTAGTTTGCTGCATTCGTTTATATGACTAGAAACGGCAACCCAGTAGCCTGGTTAGATAGGGGTTAAAAATGTTAGTCTCTTTCATTATTACCGAATCGCGAATTAGATCCTCACTGGATGCCCCACTTAAAAAAGACCTTGTGTTAATCTGGTTTAGTGGTAGTGAAAATGTATGTAGGTTTACATTGTCGTTAATTGCTTTATTTTCATAGTATCCCCCGGACATACATACATACATACATACACATCAATTGCCATTTATATATGTACTAGCAGCGGCTGGGTAGAGGGGGATTTCTTTAAGTTAGTCCCACAGATCCATTATTACTGAATTGTGAGGTGAATCCTCGTGGGATGCCCCATTTAAATCCCTATATAAAAATAGTCCTTGCATTGATCCAGCTACTCTGAAAAGAAATATTAATGTCTACTATCTAAAATATTAAATGAAAAAAACAAATCCATGCTGTTATCATTTAAATTTTATTTTTTAATTATCTTCACGAATATAAATCAAATCTCTATTATTTTTGCTCAAAACCAAGCCCTGGTGATAGTGAATGTGTATATATTATTTACTTTGTCGTTAATTGTTTTATTTTCGAAGTTTTCTCCGGACATACATATGCATACAACTCTCCTCATCTTTATTGTTATCGGTACAACGTTTCGGCCAATGTGCTCTACGGTCTTCTTCAAGAATTTCTTGTCGGACTCGAGAGCCTTCTCGAACTCGGGAACCTTCTTGTCGAACACGGGAACCTTCTTGTCGTAATCGGGTGCCATCATGGAACTTTAAACTTAAAGATGAGGACAATAGTCCGAATAATCCAAACAATACTAATTATCAAGCCTCATCTAAAAAATTCAGAGAAATAGTGTAGATAACAATAAAGATGAGGACAATAGTCTGAATAATCCAAATAATCCAAATTATCAAGCCTCATCTAAAAAATTCAGAAATAGTGTAGATAACAATAAAGATGAGGACAATAGTCTGAATAATCCAAATAATCCAAATTATCAAGCCTCATCTAAAAAATTCAGAGAAATAGTGTAGATAACAATAAAGATGAGGACAGTAGTCCGAATAATCCAAACAATACTAATTATCAAGCCTCATATAAAAAATTCAGAGAAATAGTGTAGATAACAATAAAGATGAGGACAATAGTCTGAATAATCCAAATAATCCAAATTATCAAGCCTCATCTAAAAAATTCAGAAATAGTGTAGATAACAATAAAGATGAGGACAATAGTCTGAATAATCCAAATAATACTAATTATGAAGCCTCATCTCAAACATTCAGAGAAATAGTGAAGATAACAACAAAGATGAGGACAATAGTCTGAATAATCGTTAATTGTTTTATTTTCGAAGTTGCCTCCGGACATATACACACAACTGCCCTTTATATCTTATTATAATGGAGATTGTGTGTTTTTCTGTCTGTAACCGAAACTATATTAATACTCAATTCACAATTCCCTTAGTTATTGATTCACATTCTCCATGATTTTATTTTTATTTTAACCTCAATTATTAATAAAATTGTTTTACTTAAATCATACTGTTAACCATATCTACATACTAACAACGTGCATTATATTTTATATACAAACAAAATAGCGGTTTACAGTGTGAACGGAAGGCTAATTTGCATATTGATATTAAAAAATCGAATTTAATAAATATGTGCTTAGTATTATTGATTTCTAACTGTTTTGTTTTATTTTAATCAATATAAGCAAAAATCTCTTCAATGAATCTCAAATGAAATCCATTAACAAGATAAAATAACTGTCACTTTATTCTTTACTTCCTATTTTAACTAAATACTTAAATAGAAAAAATAACAATGAAAAACGAGAGTGATGGAAGAGTAAGTTTCAGTTGTTCTATTTTTCGATTATACTCCCTCTGTTCCAAATCTTTTTATCTGCATTCTTATTCAGTTTCATTAGCCTTTCTAATTTAACATATTTTATTATATTAAAACTGAAATACTTGCACCCGGAGGGTGCATATATTTGCTAGTATGTATAGAATAGATTAACAGCTTTGTCTTTGTCTCCACACATCCTATATTATGTTATTCAGTTGCGTCTTATCTATTTTCATTTTAAAACAATTGATCTTACAATATTGTTTTGAACTGTATTTTAGACATTCAGTCTCTCTCTCTCTCTCTCTCTTGAGTCCTCTCTGATTGGCCAAGAAAGTCACGTGATCGGAGGAACCTGGAAAAGCAAGATGTAGAGCTTGTTAGAGTCGAACGAACGGTCCTGTTGAGCATTACTGTCATGTATCTCAGCGCTGGTTAAGATAGAAAAGAGTGTACACGAAAAATATGTCTCCGTGTTCCTGATTAAAACCGCTAATACGGCCCACACAAGATAGATATAAGATAGAAGACATTATAATCAGTATGTAACATATTGTTCATATTGATGAATCATGAATTGATAATCATTGTTTGAAATTCGATGTGTGTATTTACTTTTGTTAGATCTTTGTGCTTTAAAGTGAACAGAGAATATAAAATTACACACACACACCACACACACACACACACACGAACACACACACACACACAATTGTAAAAATTGAAAAAAACACAAGTTTTATAAACAAATTATGTTTATTACGCCTACGCTGCAGTGTTTCGGTCTGTTTAGATAGACCTTCATCAGGGCTTTCGTTGGTTTAAGGCAAAGATAAATTTTGTTTTCAATAATATTTTTTTTTCTTAAACCAACGAAGCCCTGATGAAGGTCTATCTAAACAGACCGAAACACTGAAACGTAGGCGTAATAAACATCATTCATTTATGAAACTTGTGTTTTTTCAAATTTTACAATATCACACACACACACACACACACACACACACACACACACAGACATATATTATATATATATATATATATATATATATATATATGCATGCACACATATATGCAAAAAGCACACACATACACAATGGCGAATATAGAGACAATGAGAGAGAGAGAGAGAGACAGAGAGAGAGAGAGAGAGAGAGAAGAGAGAGAGAGGAGAGATATTGTGTGTGTGTGTGAGGGAGAGAGACAGTGTGTGTGTGTGTGTGTGTGTGTGTGTGTGTGAGAGAGAGAGAGAGAGAGAGAGAGAGAGAGAGAGAGAGAGAGAGAGAGAGAGAGAGAGAGAAGAGGTGTGAGGAAGAGAAGGAGATAACGTTTTTTTCAAAATGTTTCTAATTACCAAGTTGAGTATCTACATATGACGTTATGCATTATGAAATAAAAAAAAAGGGAAGATTTATTTAAAATGTGTCAGAGATTTCAAAATAGAAATTCTATCTCCCGCCAAATTGACAGCGGATTTATAGATTCAAGGGAAAGAAAACAAACAAATCTAATCATAAAACATCAATATGTCAACTTAATTATCGTTTTTCCGTTTCTCGATTGGACATCTCAATATGATTAAGAGGAATTGAATACGTATACACATATAACTGTATAGACTATAGGCAGGAAATGTACACACACACACACACACACACACACACACACACACTCACGAACACACACACACACACATATACAGACAGACACAGACACAGACACATATATATTTACCAACACCTCCGCACGAGCAAGGTGTGACATAAGGTCATTTTTAATCGGAGTTTAACGGTTTTGATTTCAGATTTTTCTTTCTCCTAGACTGATTACCTAGCCAACATTAAAGAGCTCAGTCTACCTTACTATTTACCCATAGCTAGAGGGAGAGTAGTTGGATTAATACATTTTCAAAGGGTATTACGCTATATATATATATATATATATATAATATTATATGATAAAACCCTTGCGGTAAAGAAAACCCCGGCAAATAGTTTGATAGTAAAAATATGCCACCAAACTTCACCTGGGAAAAAAGAAAAAAAAGAAAAGACCAAGAGAGTCGTACCAACCGATAATAATCGATTAATACTATAACACTTCCCCCACCCCAAAAAGTCAGATTCTTTCCCTGAAGAGCTACCAAGCGAAACTATTGGTAGGTATATCTGACTCATTAGGTTTAACATATATATATATAATATATATATATATATATATATATATATGGGTATGAGGTTTGGCGAGCGTAAGTTCGTTCGGGTCTCGAACCCGGCCAGAGGTAGCTGCTAAAACGTGCACTGATGAGAGGTGATACCTCGAAACACGTGTCTGTAATTTCTCTCTCTCTCTCTCTCTCTCTCTCTTCTCTCTCTCTCTCTCTCTCTCTCTCTCTCTCTATATATATATATATATATATATACCACGTTGGAAATGTATACTGTAAGATGAGTTCAAATACTGAACGAGGCTGTTTGCTTTTCGTACACGGCTGAAATTATATAAAAGAGTAGAAATAATTTTTTAATCTTTGTCGTATATCTGCCGCACTCCGTAAATAAATGATTGGTCTTTTGGGGATAGAACCAAGTGCGCCAACAACCACAGGTATCACTGTTACATTACGCTGGAATAATTCACATTTTTGCCAATTCTATTCCTACCTCAGAGTATTTGTCAATCTTCTCGATTTCTTGCAATAATACGTTCGGATCGGCAGGAATCATTCCAGCAATTATTTGGTATTCTTTTATATTATGTCAGAAAATCAATTATCGACAGTGTTTACGTATCGGTCTGTTTGAACCCCACCTCACCCCACAAAAAACAACAAAACAAACAAAAACAAAAGTAAGCAAACAAACAAACAAAAGCACCCAAAGACTCCTCCCATAAACACCCCCTCAATCCCCCCCCCCAAAAAAAAACAAAGAAAAAAATCCCGCTGTATTTTTTAACCTTCCAAGTTCCCTTATGAATCGGTGTTAGAATAAAAAACAAAAAAAAAACAAAACAAAAAAAAACAAACAACAAAGCAAGCAAGCAAAAAACAACAAACAACAAACAAACAACCCCCCCAAAGCCCCACCCCGAAAAAAAGATCCCGCAGTATTTTTTAGCCTTCCAAGTCCCCCCCCCCATGACTCAATGTTCGTATTATTTGTTTGGTTTCTTTATTTAATGGCCAATCAACTTTCGTCGGTTGGGCGTCCAATCATGGAACAATGGTTAGCAAGTTAGTCTCGCTGATCCATTACTACTGAATAGCGAGTTCGAACGGGTTGGGTATTAAAATGGCGTTCCATCGCAGTGTAATGATTTGCATGCAATTGTTACTAAATAGCGAGTTCGATCCTCGCTGGATGCTCCATACTTGAGACCTTGTATCACATCTTAATCCGTGGTGAACGCAATGGGTTTCTGCAAAGGTGGTCACATCACGGTTTAATGGTTAGCAAGTTAGTCTTGCAGATCCATTACTACTGAATAGCAACTTCAATCCATGCTGGATGTCTCAGACTTACGACCTTACATCTTACTCGTAGCGAATGGGTTGGGTATAAAAAGGGCGTGTAATGGTTAGTAAATTAGTCTCGCAGATCCATTACGACTGAATAGCGCGTTCGATCCATGCTGGATGCTCCATATTTACGACCTTTTGTCACATCTGACCCGTGGCAAACGGGTTGGGTATAAAAAGGGGGGGGCGATCGTGGTCATAATGGTTAGCAAGCTAGTCTCGCAGATCCATTACTATGGAAAAGTGAGTTCACTCCTTGCTAGATGCCCCATACTTTCGACCTTGTATCACATCCTACCCTGGGCGAACGGGTTGGGTATCGAAAACGGCGTCCCATCGTGGTGTAATGGTTAGCAAGCTAAGTCTCGCAGGTTCATTGTGACCGAGTAGCGAGTTCGATCCATACTGGATGCCCCATACTTACCATCATGTGTTACATCTTACCCTTAGCGAACGGGTTGGGTATCGAAAAGGGCGTCTCATCGTGGTTGTAATGATTAGCATGCTAGTCTCGCAGATCCATTACTACTGAATAGCGAGTTCGATCTTCGCTGGATGCTCCATACTTGAGACCCTGTGTCACATCGTACCCGTGGCGAAAGGGTTGGTTTGGTTTGTTTGTTTTACGGCATATCAACCTCAGTGGGTCATTTAATGCCGATAAAGTTTTGAAATAAATCAATTCGTGGATAATACAATTTTTTTTATAAATACATTTTTCTATTTAACCCATAGATGGGACCCTAACAGGTACTACCACCCCTTCTTATCATATGGGTGCTAGAAGTCACTGACTGAGGGTCTACACGTACTATGAATGACGTTAAACTCTATCTGATGGTGAGGTTCCAGTTCTGGAGGTTTGGGGGATGTGGAGCACCCCTTTATCACCATTGATCCCTGGTCCACTCTGACCTGGAGTGGTAGTATCTGTTAGGGTCCCATTTATGGGTTAAATAGAAAAATGTATTTATAAAAGATTGTATTATCCATTAAGAATTGATTTATTTCAAAACTTTATCGGCATTAAATGACCCACCGAGGTTGATATGCCGTAAAACAAAACAAAACCAAAAATATTTGACTCTATTACGAAAAATTTAAAAAAAATTTTTAATTTTTAAAATTAAAAAAAAAAATGGCTACTAGAATTAAATTTGAAATCTGCCTTGACAATAAGTAAAATCGTCGGGGTGACCTAAAGTCGGTATCAGCCAGATAGCGAGGAAGTCGATCCCATTTTCACTAGCGCTAGACCAAGGAGATTGTTTTTGGCATTTGGTGCGGAGCGCCACATCTACCATCAGCTCATCACTTTACTGGACATATCCATGTGCTACTCATAGGCTGAGTTGGCAAGGACCGGTATCGAACCCAAAACCTTGCAGTTTCTAGTCGAACACTCTACCAACTGAGTTAAACCGAATTTCAATTTCGAGGAGAAATATTTAAAAAATATGTCAGCCATAATTATAAATTCTATTAATCATTTTTAAAGTTTTAATTAGATCACAATTCTTAGTTTCTCTAAATTAACCCCCCTACCAACCACTGAGCCAACAATAACGATGAACATGATGTTTAAGTTCTTTACTTATTTCTATAACTAAATGGAGAAAAAAAGTGAACACTTTTATGGAAGCACCTTCATGATTAAATTTCAAACAGTCTACACACGTTCACCATCTCTGTCAACACATTCTTAGAATAGGTGGAAACTTTAAAATTGTAATATAATTATAATTTTAAAAAGGAACTTCCATAGAAATGTGATCCTTTTTTGAAACATACATCTAAAAGTATTCTCTTATCTTAATAAATTTTAACCAACCTGAATGACCTGCTAACTCCATGGACTGTTCATCATGAAACAGATCTATCAGTTTAATATATATAGCCAATAATTCTACCAAATAGACATTGTATTGCACCCTACTCATGCCGAGGGATATATATATATATATATATATATATATATATATATATATATAAAAACGTCACCTGAAGATTGTTTGCAATTACGCATGCATGAAACCAAAATAGTTGTGACTGTTCCTTTGTCATCAAATAATAGATATGTATATATATATATATATATATATATATATATATATATATATATATATAGCTTGTGGCTAGACAATCAAATGAAATGGCTGAAATCGCCTAGAAAACACACTAATCATAATTAGGTTCTGCTTATATATATTATATATATATATATATACCAAACTTGTTGGTAAATCTCGCGGTGAGAAAAAAAAACAGCAAATAGTTTAATTGTAAAATATACTACCAAACGTCACCTGGGGAAAAAAAATTTGGAAAAAGAAAAGACCAAGATAAACGTACCAACCAAAAATAATATCTTGGTATAATATTTGGCCAAAATAAAAAACAATATTATATATATATATATATATATATATATATATATATATAATATATATATACAAAACCGCCAGGAGACTAAAACTAATAAGTAAAAAGTGCTCAATACCTAAGTAGAGACAATAATAAAGATGAACCTAATGAGTCAGATAAACCTACTAAAAGTTTCGCTAAGTGCTCTTCAGGGCTAAGATCGATTTTAGCCCTGAAGAGCAGTTAGCGAAACATTTAGTAGGTTTATCTGACTCATTAGGTTTATCTTTATATATATATATATTCATATATATATATATATATATTTATATATATATATATGTGTGTGTGTGTGTGTGTGTGTGTGTTGTGCGTGTGTTGTGTATCTGTATATATATATGTGTGTATATATATATGTACATATGTGTATATGTGTTCATATACTTATATGCATATATTAACACATATATGTATTTGATAAATAAACACTGAAAATTTCATTAAAATCCGATAATTCCTGATTTTTGGTAAATTATTTTCTGTAGGGTGGGGGGTGGGGGCTAAAGTCATTTTGTCAAAAACGCATTTTAGGCTCCGTCTGCCAGTCCCTAGTATATTGGTTTCCTTGCACGTTTCAGAGAAAAGAAAAAATCTATCTCTTCCCGCGTCTTATTCTTCTCAATCCCCATTTTCACAGCTGCACATCACAAAAGACACTCTTCATTCATAGACAGATAATAAGTAAGATGTCTGCGTTCGCACTCACTACAATACTTGATGCTTGCTAAACCTTAACAACATAAAAATCTTTTTTTAATGAGAATATGTTGACATTTACGTTGGGGCGTAAAACACAATACATGCTCATAATCTTACGAGTTCTTCTCTCAAACACATTCTTCTCCGACTAAGTCCAGTTCATAATGGCTGCTCCGTATCCTATGACATTCACTAGCCAGATATTGACAGGAGAAATAAGATTTATTCGATTGATGGATTGGTTGTGTTTTTTTTTGTTTTGTTTTGTTTGGCATATAAACCCTTTTTTTTTGCATTCGTTACCAATTAATTTACCACGCATAGCCGTGGATTTGTGCTGGACTTTGTGTTACATAATTATTAGATTACCTAATATTTATGTGCAATAGTGTAGAAATAAAAATGACTGTTATAAGTTACAGCCCACAGCCTTGAACGATGAGTGACAAGGCTTGACCTCAGTCCTAACATTCCGGTGGATACCGCGAGAATCAGTGGAGGAGACCCTCTTCCGGTTTAGATTAGAAATAGATTTTAGTCAGTCGGCGAGAAACCACGACGGTGGTAAGTCGTGTTATACACGTGGCCGACTCGATCTGCGCAGGTAGTCTGGTGGGGGATTTCGAGAATAAAATATGATCAAAGTAAATCGAAGTCTTGTGTTATTATCTAAAAACTAACAATGACACAGGGCTTCTGATATAGAGAAATCCCCAATGGAAGACCAGAGCCGAAGTCCCCAAGAAAGTCCAGACCTTAGAAGATTCCAGACCAAGACAAGATGTTATAAGATGCCAAAGACGGCCAGAAGAATAGAGTAAGAAAAAAGTAAGTAAAGAAGTAAAGGAGAAGGGTATACAACATTTGCTGGTGGCTGGGTCACTTCACAACATACTCGCTACACTCACACCTTTTGGCCTCTTTAATTATCTTAGCTCGGATGAAAGTAAGCTGGAACCGTTACTTAGTTGGAGTTTGTACGCAAATTACTTCTGCTTACTAAAACCAACTCTAATGGAAGGGATGTACAGCGCTTCCAAAATAACTACTTGAAAATGGCATTGTCAAATATTAAAAAAGAACTTGTTAATACTGTAGGCCTCAGGTTAACTAACAACTTAAAATAATAAGTTAATTAATAAAATAAACATGCTATATACTAAATATAAGATTTATATACTATAAATAAAGATTAAAATATCTATTATTATATGAGCGAATCAATGTTTTACCGTGTCTCACAGTGCCTCAAAATGCACGGCACTATTAAATTCACACAAGTCACTGGACACTTACAAGGCATGTGAACTTCAACACTCACAGAATCTAGTAGTCAGCCTTCAAGCCCACGAAGGAACCCTTCCTCTTTACTGAATGAATGTTATTGGTCAGGGAAAGATATCACCTTACAAGACAAGTGGTTCTTCGTTACGGTCAATTAACTTCCTATCTCCACGCGGTATCTTCGGGCTGGGGAATCTCATTCATAAGAAATCTCGTAGTATTTTTTTGGCGTAGTAAAATAAAGATGAGGACAGTACTTCTTGCTTTTCATCAATTTATTTTCTTAATGCAAGTTATTGAGAGAGAGAGAGAGAGAGAGAGAGAGAGAGAGAGAGAGAGAGAGAGAGAGAGAGAGAGAGAGAGAGAGAGAGGTTTCCTTAAGTTTTAGTAACGTTCCTACTGTCAGCTTCACACATCAGCGACGCCATGTCTCGATTCTAGGACCTCACTAACTCGGCAAATTCTGCCAACCCAACAATCCTCGGCAGATTCCGTAGCCCAACTCCGATCAACCGTACTTACCCCAGGCCAACTGTCGCAAAATCTAAGGTTCCCTCATTATATAGAAATGGTTGGGGAACTTTCTAGAATGTCGTCGAATCTTTCGAAGGTTCTAACTGTTCTACCAAATTGCACGTGTCAATTAAGAGGTGAACGGGTCAACCATCCTTTCTTCTGACAAACCGATTAAAATAAATTTTAGTAGCAAAATCCTAGACTTCTTGGCTACGAATCGACTCACAGGTGATAATTACAATTACATCACCCTCTTGCTTGCGCACTCCCGTAAGGTCTGAGAATCATGCTACATCCTATTAAGATTTCTCTGTGTCTGGCACAAGGCCACAAATATGGTGTTCCCGGGTAGGGCGCGCCATTATGCTACATAAAGTAAGTAAAGTCGTCGGGGCGGCTTAAAGTCGGTATCAGCCAGTCAGCGAGGGAGTCTATCCCCTTTTCAATAGCGCTAGACCAAGGAGATGGTTTTGGCGTCTGAGGTGGAGCGCTACACCTACCATCAGCTCCTTACTTTACCGCACATATCCCTGTGCTACTCATACGCTGAGTTGGCGAGGACCGGTATAGAACTAGGAACCTTGTGGTTTCTAGCCGAACGCTCTACCGACTGAGCTATCCCGGCCCCTATAGATATTGTAGTGAGGTAGGAGTAGACATTATAGTTCACTAGTTTCTGGGATTTGAACGCGTGTCGCCATGTCCATTTCATACGATGATAACCATTGCACAACGGTCACTAAAAGTTCATGTAGATAAGAGTAGATATTGTCATTTGGTCTTTTTATCAAAAGAAAGTTTTTATCGTTGAGTTGACAGTTCCATTTGAAGAAAATCTGGATTGGGCCCATCAGCGGAAGTTGGAAAAATATGAAGACCTGCGTGAACAATGCGTCAGAAACGGATGGATAACGGATGTATTTCCCATTGAGGTCGGATGTCGGGGTTTTATTGCCAACTCAACTTCGGCATTTTTGTCTAAACTTGGACTTTCTCTACCAGACAAGAGGAAATACTTAAAAAAGATTCAGGAGAAAGCTCTAACCGCATCAGCGTGGATATGGCAGTCCTATATTGTGACATCAAACCGACAAAGTCTGGTGGTATCGTGAGATACTGCTGGGGCGCTCTGGGTTAGTGGTAATGATGCTTCGGCCTCGAAACCATGCCTGAACCCAGAGTCATCATCTGATGAAGGCTTTGTTGGTTGCAATGCTACTGTGTCAATAGCAGTCATTGTATGAAGATTAGTATTGTTCCACTCAACCCAGCATATTCTATACAGATGACACTTCAATTCCTTGACTGTCTTTATTAATGGACTCTAAAATGTAACATTGCGGGTTCAATTAAAAGAGACGAAGTTGTAGGTGGGTAAATCTCAAGATCTGACGTGGGGCGGGGGTCCATTTGGAAATGTGTCTATGTAAGGTCATTACTTTCGATATGTGACGTGGCGTCTAATGGAGGAATATATAATTTCTATACTTATACTATTCTACTTATCTCCGGACTGGATCTCGTTGGATCTCTGCTATTCTGGAACGAACAGAGTTTTTAATTTCAACATATATATATATATATATATATATATATATATATATATATATATTAGCAAATATATGCACCCTCCGGGTGCAAGTATTTAATGTAATAAAATATTATATTAAATTAGAAAGGCGAGTGAAACTAAATAAAAATGCAGATAAAAACATTTGAAACAGAGGTGAGGTATTATAGAAAAATAGAATAACTGAAATTTAATCTACCATCACTCCCGTCTTTCATTGCTAATTTTTTCTAATTTAACTATTTAGTTAAAATACGAAGTAAAGAATAAAATTGCAGTTATTTCTTCTTGTTAATGAATTTCATTTAAGATTTATTGAAGAGATTTTTGCTCATATTCATTAAGATAAAAGCAAACAATTAAAAATCCATAATACCAAGCACATATTTATCAAAATCAAATTTTTTATGTCAATATGCAAATTAGCCTTTCCATTCAACTGTAAACTACTATTTTGTTGTATATATAAATACAATTGCATTTTATTAATATGCAAATAAGTCTAACAGTATAAAATACTATTTTATTGGTAATTGAGGTTTAAATAAGAATAAAATCACGGAAAATGTCACGTAAATAACTAAGGGAATTGAGACTTTAGTACTGATATAGTTTCGGTTACAGACAGACAAATACACAATCTCCATTATAATAAGATATATATATATATATATATATATATATATATAGGCATTCATCTGATGGTAAAGAATGCATAGATCCACTTTACGCTATTTCTTGTGGTATAACAATATGCATTGTGCGTGCATATGTGGCTGCACAGTTAGTTATATCGAATACGTTCTAGCTAGTTATATTGAATAAGTAGTAAGTCAAACCCGCATATATGTGTGTGTATATGTAACTGTATAGTGGGCTATAGGAATAGGTAGCAAGACAACCCACAGATGTGTATAAATATATGTGTGCATTCAGTGTGGATCGTGTGTGTGTGTGCATACATATATACATGTGTGTGTGTATCTACATATACTGTATGTGTAAGTAGGGTCAATGCTGTCTGTGTCCGGTAGTCTGGATCGGTTGTTCGGCTGGCTGATACCGACAATAGGCCACTTCGCCAACTTTACAACCTTACTTTTATACTTATCTGGATTCTTAAATTTCTTTTGTTGCGTCTAATTTAACATTTGATAAAAAGGGTTGGGGGGTGGGACATAAGTGCAATTGAGGAATACAGTTGGGAAAATCATATAGGTACTAGTGTTGTATACTCTTCTTTACTTACTTGTATTCTTCTAGAATGAAAAAAGAAGAAAAAAAAAATAGAAGGGAAAAAATAAATTCGACTTGTTGAGAGAGAGGGGGGGGGGTCAACAATGTCGTCGTCGCCGTCACAAAATCTATAGCACAAAAAATCCGTCGTCGTCGTCGTCGTCAAATCACCAACTCAAATATCTTCAGCAGCTGAAAAATCGCAACTCCTGCTGTCGTCACCCCACTTCTACTTATACAAGTTTTTTCCTTCAATATCCGGGTGTCTGCATCCCACGCACGAGATTCTCGAGCCAAACCCGACCGCCGGAATCCTCATAGCTATCATCCGGGCACCTGGCGCTTACATCCGGGACCGTAGCTTCTCGACTTCGGTGACAATGTTTGCATTCTGAAGGAAGCGGGTTCGATTCTACAGTCCGACATGTCAGGCAAAGCCTAGCCCGCTTCCTTCGAGAATACGACAGGCCTTGACGTTCGCCACTCACCACGTATTCTCTGTCACAATTCTGCTTTTAGGTCATCTTTGGTATTTTACGTTCTTCTCCTAGCGTCTTTTAACGTCTCTTCTAGCGTCTGGACTTCGTCTTGGTGGTCGGTCGCACTTAATTCTTTTCTGCTAGATCAGTCTTGTTGCCAAGACATTCATCAACCACAAAACCGTGTTATTTTCGTAAGCTTTTATTTACTTAACTAAACATTTCATGTAACTAAACATAGCGCGCGTATGCAGTGAGCTCCAGTTAAGGCAGTACATCTTCTCTGCCTGACGTCCAAGCTGAAACTGAGGACCCAACCAGGTCCCACGTGACTTCACGTATTTCGCGGACTTTCTGTAATATTCCATGGAAAGTCCCGCCTGTCATATGAAAAGGGGCTATCCCTTCAGAAATACAGGGAGTTGACAATAATCTTATGCAACCGCATAGATTATGTTACACTAGGGCTTGACATGACCCTGCTGAATAATCGGAGGGAACTTTCTCAACCTCCTGCCCAGCCCAAGTAAGACCAAAATGAATTGTTGTAAGACATGGACTGCTCAGCCACCAGGATTCTATCATTTCTTTCTTTCTTTCTTTTTAAAATCCACTCTTTCTTTCTTTCTTTCTTTTTTCTTTCTTTCTTTCTTTCTTTTTTCTTTCCAAAAGCCACTCTTTCTTTCTTTCTTTCTTTCTTTCTTTCTTTTTAAAATCCACTCTTTCTTTCTTTCTTTCTTTCTTTCTTTCTTTCTTTTTTCTTTCCAAAAGCCACTCTTTCTTTCTTTCTTTTTTTCTTTTCTAAAATCCACTCTTTCTTCTTTCTTTTCTTTCTTTCTTTCTTTCTTTTCTTTTCTTTTCTTTTTAAAATCCACTCTTTCTTTCTTTCTTCTTTCATTCTTTCTTTCTTTCTTTTCTTTCCAAAAGCCACTCTTTCTTTCTTTCTTCTTTTCTTTCTAAAATCCACCCTTCTTTCTTTCTTTCTTTCTCTTTCATTCTTTCTTCATTCTTTCTTTCTTTCTTTCTTTAAAATCACTCTTTTCTTCTCTTTCTTTCTTCTTTTTTCTTTCCAAAGCCACTCTTTCTTTCTTCTTTCTTCTTTTTAAAATCCACTCTTTCTTTCTTCTTTCTTTCTTTTTTCTTTTTTTCTTTCCAAAAGCCACTCTTTCTTTCTTTCTTTTTTCTTTCTAAAATCCACTCTCTTTCTCTTTCTTTCTTTCTTCTTTCTAATCCACTCATCTCGTC
>CM042163.1:6460936-6540936 GCA_023376005.1 Doryteuthis pealeii
AGAAAAGAATGAGAGAAAGAAAGAGAGAAAAAAGAAATAACAAAAAAAACGAAAAGAAAGAGAGACAGAAAGACAAAAAGAAAGAAAAGACAGTGAGAAAAAAGAAAAGAAACAGCGAGGGAGAAGAGAGAGAGAGAGAGAGAGAGAGAGAGAGAGAGAGAGAGAGAGAGAGAGAGAGAGAAGAGAGAATGAATGAATGAATGAAAGAAGAAAGAGAGGGAAAGAAAGAAAAAACAAAAAGAAAGAAGGAGAGAAAGAAAAGAGAGAGAAAAAGAAAGAAAGAGAGATAGAGAAAAAAAAGAAGAGAGAGTGAAAGAGAGAAAAGGAAAAAAAAAGAAGAAAAGAAAAGAAAGAAAGAAAGAAAAAAAAGAGAAAGGAAGAAAGAAAGAGAGAGAGAAGAGAGAGAGAGAGAGAGAGAGAGAGAGAGAGAATAATTGGAGAGGAAAGAGAAGGTGAAAGAGAAAGAGAGAGTGAGAGAATGAAAGAGAAAGAAAGGAAGGAAGAAAAGAAAGAGAGTAAGAAAGAGAGAGCTAAAGAAAAAGAAAGGAAAAGAAAAGGGAAGAAAGAGAAAGAGAAAAAAAGTGAGGGAGAGAAAATAAAGAAAGACTAAAAGAAAGAAAGAAAGAGAAAAAGAGAAAAGAGAAAAAAAAAGAAAGAGAGAGAGAGAGAGAGAGAGTGGAGAGAGTGCGAGAAAGAAAGAGAAAAAGAAAGAAAGATAGTGAGAAAAAAAAAAAAACGAAAGAGAGAAAGAATAAAAGAAATAAGAGAGGGTGAAAGAGAGAGAGAGAGAGAAAGAAAGAAGAAAAAAAAGAAAAGAAAAAAAAGAGAAAGAGGAGAAAAGAGAAAGAAGAGTGAAAAGAAAAAGAAGGAAGGGAGAGAGAGAAGAGAGAGAGAGAGAGAGAAGTAAGAAGAAAAGAGAGAGAGAAAAGGAGAGAAAGATAGAAGAGAAAGAAAGAGAAATAGAGAAAAAAGAGAGATGAGAGAAAGAAAGAAGAGAAGAAAAAAAGAAAAAAAAAAGAGAGAGAGAAGAGAGAAAGAAAGAGAAAAAAGAAAGAAAAAAAGGAAAGAAGAAAAAAAGAAAGAAAAAAAAGAGAGAGAGAGAAGAGAAATAAAAAGTGAGAGTAAAAAAGAAGAAAGAGAGAGAAATTAAGAAAGAAAAAAAAAAAAGAAAGAAAGAAGAGAAAGAGAAAGAAAGAGAGAGAGAGAGAGAGAGAGAGTGTGTGTGTGTGTGTGTGTGTGTGTGTGTGATCCGACCTGATGATATTGATAATTATTATTGATTAATTATTTATTTATTTAATGCTAGAAATTCCGAAAACCCTATTGGTCTACATCCGGGTACGTGGATCAAATCACGTGTCAATCCTTTAGTTTTGCCCCCGTTGAAGAAGAAGACGAATTTCATCCGTGCAGTGAAGACACATCTTGACTCTTCGAAACGCTGACTCTTCTAAACATCGATAAAGTAATGTTACACATAACAGACGTTCGCAAAATGTAAGTTCAAATCTTTCAGAATTTAGTTTTTAATTTATTTTTTTAATTATTTTATCAATTTTTTTTAACAAAAGAATTGTCGTCTGTTTTCTTGTTGAAATTTTACAATTTTTTTATGTATCTTACAAACTGAAATTCTAGAAAAATTACATTCCATTAAAAAGTAATTTATCAATAAATTAATCAGTAAACAGAATCATTATTATAATTTCTTATTTTACTCTCTGTAAAGTGAATATGACACATAAACTGGAGACAGAGAAAATAAAAATCATCAAAAATTATCTTTTTAGTTTTATTTTAAATTTATTTTTTCAAATATTTTTCAAAATTTGTAACCTGAAAAAATCCGAAAGATTTTTAAATAAAAAACAGATTATTATAAAATTCATTCATTGATAAATCAACACTGAAAATTTCATTGAAATCGGATAATTCCCTGATTTTTGGTCATTTTTTCAGGGGGGGGGTAAATTTATTTTGTAAAACACGGATAAATAAAGTCGTCGGGGTGGCCTAAAGTCGATATCAGCTAATCAGCGAGGGAGTCTATCCCCTTTTCACTAGCGCTAGACCAAAGAGATTGTGTTTGTGTCCGAGGGGAGGCCACACTTACCCTAAGCTCGTTACTTTACCGCACATATCCATGTGCTACTCATACGCTGAGTTAGCGAGGACCGGTATCGAACTATGAACCTTGAAGTTTCTAGCCCGAACGCTCTACCGACTGAGCTATCCCGGGCCCCTAAATAGATATTGTAGTGAGTAGGATAGACATTAAGTCCTAGTTTCTGGATTTTGAACGCTGTCCCATGTCCATCATACAATGATAACCATTGCACAAGGTCACCTAAAGTTCATGTAGATAAGATAGATTGTCATTTGGTCTTTTTATCAAAAGAAAGTTTTTTATCGTTGAGTTGACAGTTCCATTTGAAGAAAATCTGGATTGGCCCATCAGCGGAAGTTGGAAAAAAATTATGAAGACTGCGTAACAATGCGTCGAGAAACGATGATAACGGATGTATTTCCATTGAGTCGGATGTCGGGTTTATTGCAACTCAACTCCGGCATTTTTGTCTAAACTGGACTTTCTCTACCAGACAAAGGAATACTTTAAAAAAGATTCAGGAGAAACTCTAACCGCATCAGCTGGATATGGCAAGTCCTATATTGTGACATCAACGACAAAGTCTTGTATCGTGAAGATACTGCGGGCCGCTCTGGTTAGTGTATGATGTCGGCCCTCCCGAAACATGCCTGAATCCAGGTCATCATCTTGATGAGGTATTTGGTTGCAATAGCTACTGTGCAATAGCAGTCCAGTGTATAAGATTATTGTTCCACTCAACCCAGAATCTATACAGACTGACCACTTCCAATTCCTTGACTGCTTATTTAAGCGACTCTAAATTAACTTGCGGTTCAATTAAAAGAGGACGAAAGTTGTAGCGTGGGTAAATCTCAAGACTGACGTGGCGGGGCCATTTGGAAATGTTGGGTCTATGTAAGTCCATTACTTTCATATGAGTGGCATCTAATGAGGAATAATAATTTCACTATTACTTTCTACTTATCTCCGGACTGGATCTCGTTGGATCCTCTGCTATTCTGGAACGACCAGAGTTTTAATTTGCAACAATATAAATATATATTAATATATATATATAATATTAGCAAAATAACACCTCCGGTGCAAGTATTAAATGTAATAAAATATATATTAAATAGAAAGGCGAGTGAAACTAAATAAAAATGCAGATAAAAACATTTTAAACAAGGTGAAGGATTATAAAAATAGAATAACTGAAATTTTTAATCTACCATCACTCCCGTCTTTCATTGCTAATTTTCCTTATTTAACTATTTAGTTAAAAAACGAAGGAAAGAATAAAATTGCAGTTTTTCTTCTTGTTAAATGAATTGCATTTAGATTTATTGAAGAGATTTTTTGCTCATATTCATTAAGTAAAAGCAAACAATTAAATCCATAAACTCCAAGCACATATTATCAAAACAAATTTTATGTCAATATGCAAAAGCCTTCAATTCAACTGTAAAACTACATTTTGTGGTATATAAACAATTGCATTTTATAAATATGGCAAATAAGTCTAACAGTATAAAACTATTATTGGAATTAGGTTTAAATAAGAAAAAAATCACGGAAAATGTCACTAAAACTAAGGAATTGAGACTTAGTAACTTGATATAGTTACAGGTTACAGGACAACAAATACACAATTCTCCCCTTATAATAAGATATATATATATTATATATATAAATATATATATATTATTAGCATTCAATCTGTGTAAAAGAATGCCATAGATCCACTTTACCTATTCATTGTGTATAAACAATATGCATTGCGTGCATATTGCGCCAGTAGTTATATCGAATACGTTCAGCTAGTATATTGAATAAGTAGAAGCAAACACAATATGGGTGTATATGTTAACTGTATAGGGCTATAGGAATAGTAGCCAAGACAACCCCACAGATGTGTATAAATATATTGTTGCATTCAGTTGGATTCGTGGGTTGTGCAACATATAAACATGATTGTATTCTACATATACTGTATGGTAAGTAGGTCAATGCTGTCTTGTCCGGTAGTCTGGATCGGTTGTTCGGCTGGCTGATACGACAATAGGCCACTTCACTAACTTTACAACCTTACTTTTATACTTATCTGGATCTTTTAAATTTCTTTTCGTGGCGTCTAATTTAACATTTGATAAAAAGGGTTTGGGGGTTGGAGTGCAATTGAGGAATACGTTGGAAAATCATATAGGTACTAGTGTTGTATACTTTTCTTTACTTATTTATTCTCTAGAATGAAAAAAGAAAAAAAAAAAATAGAAGGAAAAAATAATTCGACTTGTTGAAGAGAGGGGGGGTCAACCCAATGTCGTCGTCGCCGTCACAATCTATAGCACCAAAAAAGCGTCGTCGTCTCGTCGTCGTTCGTCAAAAATCACCAACTCAATATCTTCAGCAGCTGAAAAATCCCGCACTCCGCTCCGTCACCCCACTTCACTTATACAAGTTTTTTTCCTTCAATATCCGGGTCTGCACCCCACGCACGAATTCTCGAGCCAAACCCGACCGCCGGAATCCTCAAACATATTTCACCGGGCACCTGGCGCTTACATCCGGGACTGTAGCTTCTCGACTTCGGTGACAATGTTTGCATCTGAAGGAAGCGGGTTCGTTTCTACAGTCCGACATGTCAGGCAAGCCTAGCCCTTCCTTTCGAGAATACGCAGGCCTTGACGTTAACACTCACCTCGTGTTCTCACCAATTCTCCTTCTAGGTCATCTTGTATCTTACGATCTTCTCCTAGCGTCTCTCTAGCGTCTGGACTCGTCTTGTGGCTCGCACTTAACTCATTTCTTCTCTAGATCAGTCTTGTTACCCAAGACATTCACCAACCACAAAACCGTGTTATTTTCGTAAGCTTTTATTTCTTAACTAAACTTTCATGTAACTAAACATAGCGCGCGTATGCAGTAGCTCCAGTTAAGCAACATATTCTCTGCCTGACGTCCAAGCTGAAACTGAGGACCCAACCAGGTCCCACGTGACTTCACGTATTTCGCGGCTCTTAATATTCAATGGAAATTCCCGCCTGTGATATGAAAAGGGCCATCCCTTCAGAAATACAGGGAGTTGGACAATAATCTTATGCAACCGCATAGATTATGTAACACTAGGCTACATGACCAGCCGATTGATCGGAGGAACTTTCTCAACCTCTCCCTAGCCCAAGTACCAAAATGAATTGTTGTACATGGACT
This sequence comes from Doryteuthis pealeii, assembly GCA_023376005.1. Classification (NCBI taxonomy): domain Eukaryota; kingdom Metazoa; phylum Mollusca; class Cephalopoda; order Myopsida; family Loliginidae; genus Doryteuthis; species Doryteuthis pealeii. The sequence continues at coordinate 6,466,239 of CM042163.1, forward strand.
GCTCAGCCACCAGGATTCTATCATTCTTTCTTTCTCTTTTTAAAAATCCACCTCTTCCTTTCTTCTTTCTTTCTTTCTTCCTTTGTTCTTTCCAAAAAGCCACTCTTTCTTTCTTTCTTCTTCTTTCTTTCTTCTAAATCACTCTTTCTTTCTATTCTTTCTTCTTCTTTCTTTCTAAAATCTTTCTCTTCTAAAAACTTCTTTCTTTCCTTTCTCTTTCTTTCTAAAAAATAAACTTCTCCTCTCCTTCCTTAAATCCACTCTTCTTTCTTTCTTTCTTTTTTCTTTAACCTGCCGTTTATTCTCTTTTTCTCATGTTCCTTCTTTCTTTCTTCATTCTTTCTTTCCTTTCTTCTTAAATCCACTTCCTTTCTTTTTCTTTTCTTTCTTTCTTTCTTCTTAAAATCCAACTCTTTCTTTCTTTCTTCTTTTATCTTTCTAAAATAACACTTTCTTTTCTTCTTTTCTTCTTTTCTTTCTTTCTTTCTTTCTAAAATTAATCATCCTTTCTTCTTTCTTTTTTTAAAATCCACTCTTTCTTTCTTTCTTTCTTTCTTTTTTTCTTTCCAAAAGCCACTCTTTCTTTCTTTCTTTTTTCTTTTCTAAAATCCACTCTTTCTTTCTTTCTTTCTTCTTTCTTTCTTTCTTTCTTTCTTTCTTTCACAACTCACATCTAACAGGTGGTCCCATAGGGGTGGGGCTCTTACCCCTCAACATGTGCAGTCGGCATATTCTTCAGCTCCAGCCAACAGAACGGTATCTTTAGTGGAATATGTTTACTTGTTGTTGTAGGTGACTCACCTATGACACGAACATGAACTTACCCAAAGGGTACATATGTGGCAGAGTAAAGCTACTCAGTCGAGTAGTTCTAGAAACACCTGTCCTTCGGGACGGGGTCCACTGGGCTGCTAAATTAATAGCGTCGATCCCAGATGCCTGCCTCATTGCACTTAAAGGGGCTGGGCTCGGATCGACGCAATTTTTCTCCTACCACCCCATGAGTCTTGGCTTTGTGGGTGGTGCCACATAAAACGGCCTTGTGCCATATCGTGTGTAAGTGGGACACATGTTAAATAGGAGAGTTCTAGAAAACACCTGTCCTTCGGGACGGGTGTCCAGTGAGCTGCTAAATTAATAGCGTCCATCCCAGATGCCTGCCTCATTGCACTTAGAGGCTGAGCTCGGATCGACGCAATTTTTCTCCTACCACCCCATGAGTCTCGGCTTGTGGGTGGTCCCCACATAAAACGGCCTTGTGCCATATCGTGTGAAAGTGGGACACATGTAAATAGGAGTAGTTCTAGAAACAGTCATCGTGTATGCTGAACAAGGAAACCCTTCCATTGTATGTGATATGCTGAATACAACCTGTTCCCTACATTTTTATACCTGTGTTGAGTTATTATTTATTGACCCTTTAATAGGTCATAACACTTGTAAATAAACTTTGTAAAATAAATTTGTCTAATTTTCACACTGCATTAATTCTTTCTTTTATTAATTTCCTGATTTTCATGATTTACTGCATCCTTCAATAACTCCATTCTTCCTGAAATTCACCAACACAACACCTAATACCCCTCCGATCAATCGGCTGGTCACGTCAAGCCCTAGCACCTATATGATTTTCCCAACCCTATTGCCCTTATGGCAAGCCCCAACCCCTTTTTATCATATGGGTGCTAGAAGGCAGTGGCTGAGGGTCTATATGTCCTGGGAATGACGTTAAACTCTATCTGATGGTGAGGTTCCCGTTTTGGAGGCTTGGGAAATGTGGAGCACCCCTTCATCACCATTGCTCCCTGGTCCACTCTGACCCGGAGTGGTAGTACCAGTTAGAGTCCCATCTATGGGTTAAATAGAAAAATGTATTTATAAACAAAATTGTATTATCCATTAAGAATTGATTTATTTCAAAACTTTATCGGCATTAAATGACCCACTGAGGTTGATATGCCGTAAAACAAAACAAAACAAACAGATATTAAACATTTAATACACATATATAAAAATCTCGTACGCGCACACAAAAAGTAAACATAGACACATATATATAGACACACACATACACACACCCCAAAAGTAGAAATTTAAGTAGAAAAACAGAAATTCTCTAGAACAAAAAACAAATTTCAAACACACACACACACCTAACATATCAAATGAATATCTGATGAACTATATCTAATAAAAGAGTAATGAAAGCTCAGTTGATTAATTTATTACCAAGCCGTGACCTGCGTGCGACTTACGCGCAAAGATTGTGGAATGTTACATCATTTATTCTCAATTTTTGCGCGCAGGTCGCACGCAATTCACGCGCAAATCGCACGCAAGAATTGAAAAAAATAACGTAGCGTTCAACCGTTATTCCACAGCTATTATAATAGAAAAGTTGCAGAAACACACACAACCTATCAAATATCGGACACATTCTGCCAAAATAATAACTCAATGCCTGAAGAAGACAACAGATCAGAAACACGTGTCGCGTATGTAAGATAAAAAGAATTTAAAAAAAATTTCTGAGAACATAATACATTTTGCGGACCTTTTTCTTTTTTTATAGAATATCAAATTTTCTCCCGTTGGAACCAGAACAACATTTTTTATATAAAAAAATGTATATGTTAATACTCGTGTTCCTTAAAAGTACGGCAACACATTCTAGTTAAAAATGAAATTGTCCATGATGAAATGCAAAAATGTAAATCCTGATTATTTCACTCATCACTTATAAATGTATGTTTCTCAGCTTTATTTATTTTGTATGTTTGTAAAATCTGGGATAGTGAAGTAGTATAAATATTATCCATATGATTAATACTGTTACCTTTTTGTTATTATTCAGGGCTTTACCACCTAAGCTACCATTTGGACAGTATGATAACTTTTACACAATAATATCATTATTATAAATAACAATGGTAATTTCTACACTTATCTGGATGTGTGGTATTTGCTATTCTTCATCTTGTATTCTGGAACTGTTGTTCTTTCTCTGTTTTTTTAGTCTGGAAATTACTTATGATCTTCTTGGAATGTACTTGTCTTGTGCCGTTGATAGTTTTTAAAAAAAAAAATAACGAACATAAGACGTTCTTGTTTTTTTTCCTTTTCAGCTCATTTAATTATTTTTTTCATTAATCCAAATACTACCCGGGGAAGACAGACTGTATCTTCCGTCTGTCCTCCTCAAACAATCAGTCCGGATTGTCTCACTATCTTCATTTCAGTCCTCGCTGTTGGCATTTTTTTTACCAATCAGAAGTTAACAGGTCAGCCATACACACGTCATCTTGTAGCGGAGATTGAACTCGTACCATCCTGATCGTGAGTGGTGTGGTTGCTGTTACCCCTGTTGGCTGAAGTGGTTCGGCCGCTGAATACAATAAATCCAGAGTCGAGTTCTCTTGGGGCAGATTGTCTTTTTCAGTGGAGAGAGCTGGCTGTCCGACCCCACAAGTTTCTGGTCTCTTTATATATCACCGATCTAGTTCATTTCCACTATTACATAACGTATAACTGAAATCTTGTCCAATTGGACACATAGCACAGTGGATAAAGGCGTTGGTTTAAAACAATTCGAAGCGACAGTTATCTCTAGGCTGCAGGTTCAATCCCGGTCAAGGGCAACAGTAACAGAATAATAATTAACACAGCTTAACACATGTACCCCAGCTATGGTTAGCGGAATGAGAACAGGATACCCCCGTAGATTGAATAAAGAGTTAGGTTCAAAGTTCCATGATGGCTCCCGATTACGACAGAAAGGTTCCTCATCTCGAAAAGAAGGTTTCTGAATTCGAGAAGGCTCCCCGAGTCCGACAAGAAATACCTGAAGAAGGCCGTTGAGCACATCAGCCGAAATGTTGTAAAGATAACAATAAAGATGAGGACAATAGTCCGAATAATCCAAATAATACTAAAATCTTTTTTTTTCTCCACATCTCGTTATTTTACAAAAGTCCATGAAAGAACAGATCAGCACTGTTCTACTTTACTGTTGTGAGGTTTTAAGGGATCAAATAAGAACAAAACAACGGGTAACGAAAAGTAGAAAATGTATTAACAGAAAATAGACAATACAATAGAGAGATGTGGAAATTACGTCCGACGAACAGAGTTATTGGCACTCGCATTGGCTTACCTCCTAAGCCACAATTATCCCTGTTTATTTATAGTAAGCTGTTGGCGCATTCCATTGGTCAAATAGGGTGTATCACCTATAACATTTACAAAAGAAACCACATTTATATGGAATCGGTACTCTTCTATTTCTGAGACAGTCTTTCAATCAAAAAGCTAATTTCATTCTGTGAATTTGAAAAACAACTTCAGGTCATCCGTGAACAAGAGACGATTCCCCAAAATGAGCCGCGTTCGCTAAGTTCTATTTTTATCTTTCTGCGAGTGAGGGGAGGGGAGGGGTGCTATGGAAATAGGTAATTAAGGGGGCGGTTTCGAACAACAATGGCTGCAAAAGAGTTCCTCTTTGAAAAGGATTCTCTGGATGTTTACGTATCCGAAAGATCTTCATTATTTGGGGGGGGGGGCCGGTATTTAGAATAGTACTTCAAATAAAGGTAGTCATTGTCCTGAAAGATTTTCATGATGTTTTTTTTTTAGTCACCAAAAATTAAGCTTATTCTTACAAGTATTACTGAATTAGATAAAATCTACTCCTGTTTAAATGAGGAATTGGAATATTTAAACATCGTACGTCTTAAGGATATTTTTTTACTTATAAAGAACTGGGGCAAGTCCCGGAAATTGATTAATTTTAATTATCAAATTATATCATTTCACAGTAAAAATTTGTACTTTTCCTCATTATAAACATTTAAAATTATATTTGAGATTTTATTTCACAATGACAATTTCTGAAGATTAACTCCACTCCTAATTTAAGATCCATTACTGTTGAGTTGTGAATTTCTTCCTCACTGGAAGCCCCACACTTGCGAACTTTTGTCAAATTCTACCTATGTTGAACGATACGGGTAAATAAGAAATGCATCCCATTTCGGTGTAACGGTCGGCAAGAACTTGGATAGCATTCTCTGCAAATCCAAAACTTTGGAAAACATTCATCTAAGAATGAGGATCGACTTTGGTGTGCGATTCTTGGAATCGGTCCAACTCGAAGAAATGTTCCTTTGATGTTCCTTCAAGATAATTCTATCAATTAGCATTTTGGTCCTTGGCATCTTCCAATTGTTTACGACATCCCCTGGTGCTCTCATTACCGTCGATAAAGGATACTTAAAAAAAAGAAAAGAATCTATATACTAATACGCTTGTTCCTTAATCTTCCGACTGTTATCGTCTTGCAAACCCCTCTATTTAAATATGAGACCGTCTAAATCGTAAGATGAAATGAAAAATGTAAATCCTGATTATCTGGCGTTGCTCATCCGCCGAATTCTTATTTCTTATGAATTTCGTCATCTCAGATAAATAATGGACCATTCCGTTTTTATTATAAAGAAAGAAAGGGAAGAAAAAGGACATGTTACACAGAAAAAATATAATAAGAAAGAAAGAGAGATAGAGAGAGGGGGTGATGACACTAATCTGTTTCCAATCGAACATAATGAAAAGTAGGAAAAGTGAGCAAGAGTGTTGAATTACGTTATACATATTGAACTATTTGGCAATAGCTCTTAAGTAAACATATCATAGATTGAAATAATTAGATTATCATACTGTGATATATTCACAGGTCCTGCTAATTATTATTATTATTATTATTATTATTATTATTATTATTATTATTATTATTATTCTCCTTTTGAGTTTTCACACCAGTGTTAGCTGATGGTATTTCACTGGTGGCTGAGTGACAGCAAGTCTCTTCAGGTCTCCAGGACTCTTCTGAGTATCTAGCCGATTGCAGCAGTGCAGTAGCCTGGATGGTATCAATTCTTCCTCTGATTTCTAAATCCTCATTATTATTATTAATATTATTAATATTATTATTATTATTATTATTATTACGAATTTTTCACTGGTGTTCTTTTCACTGGAGTCTGTGTGACATGTCTCCTCAGGCCTCCAAGTCTCTTCTGAGTATTAGTGCTGATCTTAACAATGCTATTATCTTGATAGTCTCAATTCTTCATTTGATTTCCAATTCTACTGGACTGTTTTCTAATATGTCGTGGAAGGTTCCAAGAGTACCAATTACAATTAGTATCACTTTCACCCTCATATTCAACAGTTTAAAAAAATTCTCAAGCAAGGTCCAGGTATTTGTCTATTATTCTTATTCTTATTCTTATTCTTATTCTTCTTCTTCTTCTTCTTCTTATTATTATTATTATACCTTGCGAAATAGTTGATTTGAATACTTGAAACCATATAACTGTGTGCAAATTATTTGTATTAGCTGGAATATTTTGAAACCATATAACTGTGCAAACAAATTTTTGTATTAGATAGGAATACTTGAAACCATATAACTGTGTGCAAAAATTATTTGTATTAGATAGAATCCTTGAAACTATAACTGTGTGCAAATTATTGTATTAGATAGGAATACTTGAAACCATATAACTGTGTGCAAATTATTTGTATTTAGATAGGAATACTTAAAACCATATAACTGTGTGCAAATTATTTGTATTAGATAGGAATACTTAAAACCCATATAACTGTGTGCAAATTATTTGTATTAGATAGGAATACTTAAAACCATATAACTGTGTGCTGTGTGCAAATTATTTGTATTAGATAGGAATACTTGAAATCATATAACTGTGTGCAAATTATTTGTATTAGATAGGAATACTTAAAAACCATATAACTGTGCAAACAAATGATTATAGATAAATAAAGAAATGCAATGAAAAATTGAAAATAGTTAGGATTCTATCAAGAAATAGCTACAAATAGAATGTAGATATAAACATTCAATATACACAATTCCCTAAATCCTATGCGTAAAATAATCCTAGACGATTTGGTATGCCGTTGAAATCAATCAATCAATCATTATGATAACCAAATCTACAGGAAATATATACATAGGGACTCGTGGTGGTGGGTTCAGATCCTGGACGAGGCTGTTTGCATTTCACATAACGTTAATACCGTTGGGAAAGGTAGCTTCCAACTATCTTACCCCCAGGTATTAGGAAATAGTAGGGTAGACTGGGCTTTTAACCTTGGTTAGGCAACCAGTCTAGGAGAACGAAAACTCTTAATTCAAACCTGTAAAAATATTCTTAAGAAATTGACCATGTCTCACATCCTATTCGTGTGGAGGGTTTGGTTAAAATATATATATATATATATATATATATATATGTTTTTTCTTTATTTGAAGGTCAAACAAGATTCCTTGTCCACTGATTTCTCGGTTCGGCCCCACCCCCAAACGGCCCCCCTAACGCAATTCTGTTCACTTCAATTTAGAATGTAAATAACCAACTGTTCATAGTAGGTCAGTATATTTCACTTCTTGGTAAATAGAAGCCTCAATATAACCATGGACCACTAATGCAGAATAGCGCGCAAGAGATAATATCATTAGATTACGTATAAATAGCACTGGTACTAATGCAGAATAGCACGCAAGAGATAATATCATTAGATTACGTATAAAAAGCATTGGTACTAATGTCACCTTCAGATCGAGGGGAACTACTTTTATATAAGAAGGTCAAATAAGATTCCTTATCCACTGATTTCTCACTCTGACTCAACCCCCCACCAAAAAAAAGAACCCCGATCCCCACGAAATGCCCCCCCCCCACCTTAAACGCAATTTTGTTCGGTTCAATTTAGAATGTAAATAAATAACTTTAATGTTTTAACGTAGGTCAGAAATGGACAGAACTTTTAAATTTTCCATCAATATCCGAGGTTTATATTTAGACGTTCTTGGAGTGTCTCCTTTCGTTCTCGTTTCGGAAAAAATCGATTTCTGCATCCGGTGGAAGTGAAGGGGAGGGGGAGGTCGGAATAAATAGTGGTGGTGGTGGTGGGAGGGTCGGAATAAATAGTAGTCAACAGAGCCTCTTCGAACAATTACTACCGTCAAACCTGCGTCTTATACAACAATTGTTGCTCACATGTCTGTAATTAGATATCAACTGTGGTTGTTTATTCAGCAGTCTGTAATGTTCTTAAAATTCTATAATATAAATGGCGGTACTAATGCAGAATAGTGCGCAAGAGATAATATCATTAGGGCCGGGTTAGCTCAGTCGGTAGAGCGTTCGGCTAGAAACCAAAAGGTTCCTAGTTCGATACCGGTCCTCGCCCACTCAGCGTATGAGTAGCACAAGGATCTGTGCGGTAAAGTAAGGAGCTGATGGTAGGTGTGTCGCTCCACCTCAGATGCCAAAAACAATCTCTTTGGTCTAGCGCTATTGAAAAGGGCATAGACTCCCTCGCTGACTGGCTGATACCGACATTAGGCCGCCCCGATTACTTTACTTTTTTTACGTATAAAAAGCATCGGTTCTAATGCAGAATAGCGCGCAAGAGATCATATATCTAATAGAATTAGCGTAAGAAAACATATTAAATAAAAGGCATTGGTACTAATGCAGAATAGCGCGCAAGAGATAATACCATTAGATTACGTATAAAAAGCATTGGTACTAATGCAGAATAGCACGCAAGAGATAATATCATTAGATTACGTATAAAAAGCATTATATTTCATCATATTTCACAGAAATACCCGAAGACTTTAAGATGCTAGAGTTAGGGTTAAGGTAAGAGTTAGTGTTAGGATTAGGATCGTTTAGCAGTCTCTAATGTTCTCGAACTTCTATAGCACAAATGCCGGTACTAATGCAGAATAGCGCGCAAGAGATAACATCATTGGATTACGTATAAAAAGCATTAAATTTCGGTACTAATTCAGAACAGCACGCAAGAAATAATATCATTAGATTACGTATAAAAAGTTTTACGTTTCGCGGAAATACTCTAAACCTTTGGAACGCTAGTGTTAGAGTTATGGTAAGGATTAATGTTAGGGTTAGGGTTAGGGTTTAGGGTTAGGGTTTAGGGTTAGTCAACTTCGGGAGTTTCCGTAATCTAATACTATTCATACGATAAAATGCGATTCTAATGATGTTGGAGTTTCATTTATTTCCTTTCTGAAAATCGATCTGTGGAGTCAGAAGAACTCACCCCACTCACTCACCCACTCCCTCTCTCTCTCTCTCTCTCTCTCTCTCTCTCTCTGTCTGTAGGGGGTCGGGATGAATAGAGGTCAAACAATTACTACTTGCGTCTTATGTTACATAATTGTTAGTACCCTAACAATTATGTAGGGTTAGTGTAGAAATCAAAATGGTTGTTAGAAATTACAGCCAGCAGTTTTTTTTGTGGGAGTATGTCACGATATCATGGAAGATTGATTGGCACATGTTAATCTTGTGTTAACCCTTTTTCCGGTAGATACCGTGAGAATTAGTAGTGAAATGAGAAACAAAGGCCTTTTCCGATTTTAATTTGAAAGAGTTAGTTAAGTCTGTACTGGGCAAGCCTCGGAGGTATTAAGTCGCGCTTACCGAGCTCCTGGTGGGACTATACTCACCCTGAGCAGTTAGTCTGGATGGGGATTTCTAAACAAAATATAATATAAAGAAAATCTAAGTCTTGGGTTATTTATCCCAAAACTACTAATGACCCAGGGCTTCTGATAAACGAGAAGTCCCCAATGGAAGACCAGACACGAAATCCCCAAATGAAAGTTCCAGACAACATCTATTTAAAGGACACTAAAAGGAATGTTAATACCTTCCCAACATTTCCAACTGTACATGTTAATTTTACATGTGGGGGTTGTGCAAGTTGAAAAAGAATAAGAAACAGTAAAATTCAATATGATTAAGACTGAGGAAGTGGTAGTAGCAGTCAGTAGGTGTTGGGGGGTTGGGGTGGTTGAAGAAGAGGATCATGGGAAGTCCCTTCCATAATGGAAAACAGAAGAAAGTCACCTTAGCAAGACAAAAAGATGTTTGTACTGTTATTTACCAAATGGTTGATAATAGTTTTTTGGAAATTTTTACATCTATTTTTTGAGTCATTTTGTCTAACCAATTACTGTTTCATCCAGCGATATGAGTACTCATAAACAATGAATAAAACAATAACCCAACAAGGGTTCATATTGTTGTATACCCTTTCTTTACTTCTATTATTCTTCTGCTCATCTTTGGTGTCTTACGTTCTTCTTCTAGCGTCTCTTCTAACGTCTCTGTTCTTGCTGGTTGGTCGTCCTTGATTCATTTCTTCTTCTAGACTGACGTCTTGTTGCCAAGACATTCATCAACCACAAAACCATATTATTTATTTAAACCTTTATTTACTTAACTAAACATATTTCTCTAACTAACACAACGAGCGTGTGCAGTGAGCTCCAGCTAAAGCAGATATATCTTCTCTGCCTGACGTCCAAGCTGAAACTGAAGACCCAACCAGGTCCCGCGTGACTTCACGTATTTCCCGAGCTTTCTGTAATATTCCATGGAAAGTCCCGCCCGTCATATGAAAAGGGGCCATCCCTTCAGAAATACAGGGGGTTGACGTTAATCTATGCATAGATTATGTAACAATATGCCGTAAAATCCAAATAACCAAACAACTTTCTCAGCTAGAGATATTGTCGATGGATAAGATGCTAATTAAGATTAAATAATGGTTATTTAATAAACATTGAAAATATAACGTAAATAACTAAGTGTTAGGAAGAGTTATCTCCGCCTAACGATTCGAACCGGATACTCTCTAAAAATGAGGGGGACAAAATACTGACAGCCAGGCAGACAAAAACTGGGCCCGATACGTGACACACGCGTATCCTACATCCAGCCGAACTGAATCCAAAACCATCCCACTGTATTCCCCGTCAGTGAGAATAAATAAAACAAATATTGTTATTGTTAAACACATTTCACTGTTTTTATTATCAATTCTGTATATCCTACATCTCGAGATATAACACTAAGGGAATCGTAACGTTGGTGGTGACGTAGTTTCGGTTACGGACAGACACATAATCTCCATTATAGTAAGATTTCAGACAAATACTTCCTTGTGAGTTATTATCATACTGTTCTTCTTCCTGTCTTCTTCACTTCAAGATAAACATTCAATGATTTAGAAAAGATTTAGATAGTATTTTTGAAAGATATCAGGTGATGAATTGACATCTCCCATAACCCCGGGTAGACCAGACACTTGGAGCAGTTGCTCAATATAAAATTGAAACTGAATTTCTCGTTTTGAGCTTGGTTCGACTAGAATCCTGCTGTTGTCAGAGGTAGAAGCAATAAGGTGTAAAAAGTGATGTCTTAGGAACTTGCGACTCCTCTGTGAGTCCCATATATGTAATGGATAATCGTATAAGTGTGTATACTAGAGTTATACAAAGAGAAGTTTCAGAAAAAAAAAGAATCAATTTTAACTTATTGGGGACCAATATTAGCGATTAGGTGGAGTTGTGGAAACAACCCTAGTGAAGGATTTTCTGGGCAACGTTAAGAAAGATACCTAAGCTTTTAGGGCCAGTTGAGAGGATTGATTTAGACCAGTTACAGATAAGTTAAGTTCAGTAGGGACATCGAATTCAGTGTGGAAGGGAACGTCGGGGATGGTGATAAACTGGTCGGTTATGAATAGGAATTTTGGCTGATCATAGTGATGATACTATCAGCAGTATTCTTGTTGAAAAGACGTAGGAAAGTATTAAGTAGGAAAAGAGCACTGGCAGGTGTGTGTGAGAGCAAGGAGGGAAATCCACTAGGTGTTTCTGTGTAAGGCAAAGGATAGAAAATTCAACTCGTGTAGTAAGATGGGGAATATCCTGAGTTTTGCGAGGACTACTATTAGAAAAGAGAGGAAGAAGAAATAAGAGATAGTTAAGGCTTTAAAAAAAAATAGTGATGAGCACAAAAACGGTTGTCGTGAGTTTGACCGGGGCGTGACACCCCGAATGGAGAATTGAATGTCAACCGGAAATTTCGGGTGTTGACCGGAACCGGAAGTCACGTGGTGACGTTGAACGACGAAGAAAAATACCGGCCTCTTTTTGCTTTCCGAGGCCTAAGGGGAACGGACGGGCCTCTGGTCCCGAGTGTGGGATACAGTAATTTAACAGTGTTCTCTCTCTCTCTTTCTCTCTGCCTTTCCTCCTCTTCCGAAACAACCCACGAGACTAGCCCTGGAAATAAAAGCTAAGCAGCTTGTGACGATATATTTCTCGCGTTGTACTTTTTTATCGACAAGATGACCGCCACGTGCCGAACACCTTTTTAGTGTCGTGAATTTGGAGGCACGTTGATAAGACCCGCTATACAACACATATCTCTATTAGAACGTTACGCATATCCGTTTTGGTTTGGTTTGTTTTGTTTTACGGCATATCAACCTCAGTGGGTCATTTAATGCCGATAAAGTTTTGAAATAAATCAATTCTTAATGGATAATACAATTTTTTTATAAATACATTTTTCTATTTAACCCATAGATGGGACCCTAACAGGTACTACACTCTGGTCAGAGTGGACCAGGGAGCAATGGTGATGAAGGGGTGCTCCACATTCCCAAACCTCCAAAACTGGAACCTCACCATCAGATAGAGTTTAACGTCATTCCCAGGACATGTAGACCCGCAGCCACCGCCTTCTAGCACCATATGATAAAAAGGGGTTGGGGCTTGCCATAAGGGCAATAGGTTGGGAAAATCATATAGGTGCTAGGGTTTGACGTGACCAGCCGATTGATCGGAGGGGGCTTCTCCGGCCACCCGTCTAGCCCAAGATAGGGCCAAAGTGGAGTATTGCAAGTCATGAACTGCTCATCCACCTATATCCGTTTTGGTACGGTGAATATACCGCCAAGTTACTCTCATTCCTTCTGGTCGCAAACAAGAAAGTGGCTTGCTATCTTCTTGTTGGCCTCCAGCCTCTTTTGGCCAAGATTATAAGAGTTTTGTGCATAATCGAAATCGATAATCGAAATATTGGCTCATTTCAAACTTAAATCAAACAAAACTGGCGAGAATCCAATTACCCCAATTCTTTTGTTGTCTCTTCGCGAATTCCTTGTAGTTATTCATCGATTGGATAGTTGGTTTTACTGTCGAAGGGAGTCTACCTATCAGTAATGGCATACTCCAGGTGCCACCCACAGGGCGAAATTTTAATTACTATATATATCTATTTACCAATCCCTCCGCACGAGCAGGATATGACACAAGGTCAATTTTTTTAAGCGGAGTTTAACAAGTTTGGATTCAGAGTTTTCCTTCTCCTAGACTGGTTACCTAGCTACAGTTAAAGAGATCAATCTGACCTACTATTTAACCATAGCTGTAGGACGAATAGTTGGATGCATACCTTTCGCAATCGTATTAGCACTATGTGTAGGAAGCGCGTGGTGTAATGGTTAAAGTCCTGGGAAATGGACTCCTCGCCCCGAGTTCAAATCCTGGACGTGGTAATTGCATTTCACTTAGCGCTAATACCCTTGGGAAAGGTATGAATCCTACTCTCCCTCCAGCTATGGATAAATAATAGGACAGACTGGGTTCTTTAACCTTGGTTAGGCAACCAGTCTTGGAGAAGGAAAACTCTGAATTCAAACCTGTTGAACTCCGCTTAAGAAATTGACCTCGTGTCACATCCTGCTCGTGCGGAGGGGTTGGTAAATATATATTAGCACTATGTGAAATGCAAACGGCCTTTGCCAGGATTTGAACTCGGGTAGACAAGTCCATTTCCTATGACTCTGACCATTACACTACACGCCTTTAATTTTCATTAGTATACAGAAAGTTTGATACATGCGGTGTTAAACAAGGGGAACATCTCATGTCTGACGAGTTTCTTTTCGATCTTTTCAAATTTTCGGGCTAATTTCTTAATATCGGAGTGGAGTCTGTTGATTAGTTCACCAAAATCTTCATCTCTACGACCCACTAATATATACGGCCCCATATGTCACATAAGCAGGCAGAATTCTAAAAGGCCTATTCGTTTTATAATCAATTTATGACTGTTTTGAAAAAAATGTTAAAAATATACAAACTTGTCTTTTTTATTCAGAAATGTAATAATAAAAGATTGTAAACAAACTAACAAAAAGAAAAAAAATGTTTAAAAAAATTATGCAGTTATACAAAACAAACACACCAACAATTTATCTAGGATTTCAGGTTATATCAGAAAAATAATGAAACCTCTTCAATATGAAATGTATTCCCTGGTTATGGTAGGCAATGATAGTAATGATACTACAGAGAAACAGTATTTCTCGAGGAGAACTTATAGTTCCATCTAGCCAAATGTTTGTGCTTTAAGATTTTTCGAAACATAAATTGACTATAAAACGAATCGGCCTGTTATAATTCTACCTGTTTACGTGACATGTCGTATATATTAGGCGTAAGTGAAAAGGAGATAGACTCCCTCGCTGTCTGGCTGATACCGACATTAAGCCGCCCCGACAACTTTACTTTTTTTATAGATATTGTCAGTTTGTTTTTCCATATATATCATTAGTGTGATTTAGTTTTAATTATAGATGTTGTCACTTTGTCCTTCCATATATTAGGATATTTTTTCTTCGTTTATTATTGGAAAACTTATACGAATTTTCTAAGATTTTGATTGGCTGTTAACCTGAAAAAGGATTTGAAACTTATTCATTTCATTTGAAATTCCCCGCTATATCTTTTTTTTTGCTGTTTTTTTATTACTTGGATACTTTAATTCTGTTTTGAATGATATTTTTCCAATATTCCCGATGTCTAAAGAAAGGTAATTGCAATATATTTCAATTTGCATTCAGCCTACGTCTGGGTTCAAATATAATTTTCAATTTTGTAGTTAAATTACAATCGATCAACCAAATATTTATTTGTGTGTGTGGACACATATCATCGAAAAAGGAATCTTTTTCTTTGTTTTTAAACTGGAGACTGAATACAAAATTAGAAAAAACTGTTTTTATGCTGGATACTTTTGCATACACCTATACATTCATATATATATATATATATATATATATATATATATATGAGAAGTAAACAAACAAACAATGTGTTTGATATGGCTTTAGCCGACAATTTTTGGGAGAATATGTGCTTAATTGAAGTCATACCTAATTTTGAAAATTAATTAATTGATAATTAATGAACTAGGCGGGCATACCTGTTCAAATATAAGGCTAAATAAATCGAGAAAAAGTCAATCTCTGTATGTACATTTCGGCCTATTATGCATCATCAGCAGAGTTATAGACAGGAAGACTGCTCTGTGTGTGATTCTAACCCTAACAGTCAAGCTGACAGGCGGGGATTCTAACCATTACACTAGCTGGTTTTCCCAGATTTTTCGTTTGTTTTGAACTCAGTTATATTCCACTTTTGGTGACTTGCTATACGACAGTATGAGCAGTAAACAAACAATATATATATATATATATATATATATATATATATATATATATATATATAAAACATGGTTTAATAATCGTTTGCAGATCTATTACTACTGAATAGCGAGTTAGGTCCTCGCAGGATGACCCATAAAAATCACCGGGTAAAAAAGATCCGGCCTGGTGGGAGGTCAGGGAATTTTCTTTTCGTCAGATTTGAGAGAATGACATCACATAGCTAAACATGCAAATCGATCGGAAAATTAAAACATATTACAGGGTGACCCAGAAAAAACAGAACCCAATTTATTTATTCATTTTCCCATTAAACTAACCCTAAACCCCAACCTTAACCCTAAACCCTAAACCTAAACCCCCTTAGTTAAAATTAACAGTTTTATTACAAAATTTGTGGGTTCTGTTTTTTCTAGGTTACCCTAATTTTCCGACCGATTTGCAAGTTTAGCCCATCACATAATGATATAGTAAGAAATTTTAATTCAATGATTAACTATATTCTTTAAATAAAATATAAATGACGCGATTTGCTAAACTCAATTGATATTTAAAAAAAAAAAAATAAAATAAAGTAATCAAATTTAAGTAAAACGATAAATAATCTTTAAAAGAATAATATTATTAATTCAAAGCGTAGCCGATCGAATGTCAAATTATAATTTGAGTTTTCATGTATTTCCGTGAAATGTATTATGTAATCCAATGGTATTATCTCTTGCACACTATTCTGCATTACTATCATGATTTTATTTGTATTTCTAATATTGAAATAAATAAATTAACGCGATTATGAAAAATAAAAAAGGCTTTGTTTACAATTGACGAACGACGGGAATTATTAAAAAAAGTTGAGTTATCGTTAAATGTTTTCGTTTGATTTGTTATTTAATTCGCTGTAGAAATAGTTCAATGTACGAAAACACATACTAATTACATATTTAGAAATATTTTTTTTCTAACCAAATAAATATTTTAAAGATAGGAACAGAAATATGCGATAAATAAGATTTGATTTTATGTTAAAATCTAGTATGAAAAAATTATACTACGAATTCTAGGCTGACTGAAGCAAAATATTATTTTTTTAACATGCTGTAAAAAATAATTTCATTGATAAAAACTCAATCAAATTGTATATTTAGAAAGAGTACTTTATTCTCTTTCTAACCATATAAATATCTTAAAGAAGATTGTACCGTAAATAGGCGAGAAAAAAGAATTTGTTTTTTCCTTAAAATTTAGTCTGAAAAAAATTATACTTATCAGTTCACCGAAGCCAATTTTTTCTAACTCGCTGTAAAAAATAATTCAATGGATAAAAACGCATACAAATTACATATTCAGAATGATTATTTCCTTTTCTTTCCAACCGTATAAATATTTTTAAGATTGGACCAAAAATAGACGATACATTCCGAGCGGAACGGCTTAGACTGCGAAATTTATTCACTAAAATTAAACTTCACTGCTGTAAATCGTTGTAACAAAATGTCTGGCAGGGGGAAATATCTTATTATCAGCAGGTGCTGGTATACAGACAGTTCCACAAATTCGGTGATTTTGGCTTAATTAATTAATTATATCCCTTTATTAGTAAAAATCAATAACCAAATTTAGCGTGTTTCTTAGTTAGAAGGATATTAATCTATATGCAAGATTTCAAATTTGAGTGACTTCTCTTTTCTGAGTTATAGATCGACACGTACATAAAACTTTCTTATATATATATATATATATATATATATATATATATATATTTGCTTGAAGGCAACTACAATGCGAATATCGCATAAATTCGATAATTATAGGAGATAATAATAATGACAAGTGAATCCCGCAAAGAATCACTCGGTGTGTAGAATATCGTACAGACTGTTTCAACTTTATTAAGTCTCATCAGCGATATATACTAACGACTCCCCTCCGACAGGAATCGAAACCGTGACCTCTAGCAGGATAGTTAAACACTATACTTATGTATATATATATATATATATATATATATATATATATATATATATATATATATAAAGACCTAAGGAGTCAGAAATGACCTACTTAGGTTTCACCTACGTACGTTAGATGAAACCTATGTAGGTAGTTTCTGACCCCTTAGGTCCTTATAATTAGGCTCTAATTAGTGTGTCGAGCACTTTTTGCATATTTAACTTTGACAACTCTTCCGGCGTTTTTTTTTTCTTTTGGTCATTCATCACCGACGATTATTTCCAGACTTCACAGCTGCTTTCGCCTTTTCTTTTTTTGAATATTTTTTACTTGATATCAACTTGTACATTTCTTTATTTACAAACTGCACTATTTTTTTCGAAGTTTAGAAATATATCTGTTAATAATGGAGATTCGGTCTCTTTTTGTCTGTAACCGAAACTTCGTCACTGATTACGTCACAGCAACTCTATGAAAAGATCAACCAAGAGTCAAATTTACAATATATATATGTATATATTATTTATATTTTGCTTGAAGGCAATTACAATGCGTAAATCGTATAAAATTCGATAATAATTATCGAATTTTATACGATATATGCATTGTAATTGCCTTCAAGCAAAATATAAATAATAATATACTATACCCACTACCCACCCCCAACCACCCCTGCATCTACTGACAACCTACTGTTTTTCACCATTTTGAGAATGTTCCATATTTGAAGATGTCCATCATTGAAGTAAGAACTATATTCAAGTTTCCGTGAAAGATGGTTAATAGAACCGAAACGTTGCATCGTCAACAATTAAAACATCCAGTTTCCCATTTAAACATCCCGTGTTGATTTAACTTTTCTCCACTATTGTCGGATTAAAGCCTTTCCTCAATTATTTCTCCATTATATATATATAATATATATTAAATATATATATATATAATATATATATAATAATATAATATGTGTTTGTTGTAGTTGTGTGTGTGTGTATTTGGGCAGCCATTCTTTCCATTTATACTTGTAGAATTAAAACAAAAGGCAACCATCTTCTGTTTACACAATTTTTATTTTGATTTTTCTTAAATTCTGGGCCAACTTTTTTAAATGTTTGGGGGGGAATTTGTGGATAAGTTCCAACCAAAAGTTCAGTTTCCCGAGTTACTTCGCACTTCGGAAGTGCCATTCATCAGGGGTGATGTATTTAAAAATAAAATCAAAAACAAAAATTTGGATTAAAAAACAGGAGATAGTGCTTTTTGTTTAATTCTACGATTTATAATTAATATAATATATATATATATATAATATTATATATATAATATATATATATAGGGACAAAGGCGGCAGTTGGCCAGGCAAGAATGTGAAAATAAGAGGACTGAGTGGAGTTTTTGGACTTGTAATTTGCAAATTACGGACTTATTGAGAACCAAATTTAAAATGGATTTTTTATAAAAAATTATATTAATCCCCAAAAAAACTAGGAATTATTTTATTGTTAAACTAAAATAGGGAAAAAAAAAGCCTTTTAGCAAACAAATCATTGATTTACTCAGCTTTAAGCATAATAAACAGTAATATAAACTGTATATCTTTGTGGTCATTTGCCTCCAGAGATATTTTGGTACAAAAATTTCTATTCGTATTTTATTCTTTACGAAATAACAGTGCGATATTTTTACAAAATCTCAAAATATTCGGACGAAATTAGACAAGCGTGGAGGATTTGTTTTTAGATCACCAAAAGTAGAGAAGGAAGAGAAAAAAAAAATTCTTGAGAAAAAAAAAAAGTCTCGGAATCTCCAAATAGGAATTCTTAAAATAGATTTTCCCTTCGAAAGAAACTGCTTCAATTTTTCTGGATTCAGAAAATTGAAGAGAGAACAATATGTTTATTGAGGAAAACAAAAATGGTTGGACAGGTTTTTTTGTCAAGTTTTGATCAATTTGAAGACGAATTAATCAAGTATCTCACTTCGCGTCTGGAAAAATATTTTAGTATTTCTCTCTCCTTTCTTTCTTTTTTCTTTTCTTTCTTTCTCCCTCCTCTCTCCCTTCTGTTCTTCCTGTTCTCTGTCTCTCCCCCTCTCTTGGCTTTTTCCGCATTCCAAATTTACTTTTCTTTTTTCTTGTTCCTTCATTTCTTTTATATATTCTTTCTTTTCTTTTTTCTTTCTTTCTTCTTTCTTTCTTGTATTCGTTATATTTCTCATCTCTTTCTTTTTTCTTTCTTTCTTTTTTTTCTTTCTTTCCCTTTCTTTCTTTGTTTCTTTGCTTCTTGGATTTGTTATTTTATCTCACTTCTTTCCTTTTTTTTCTTTCTTTCTTTCTTTCTTCTTCTTTATTTCTTTCTTTTTTTTCTTTCTTTTCTCTTCTTTCTTGTATTCGTTATATTTTCTCACTTCTTTTTTCTTTCTTCTTCTTTTCTTTCTGTTCCTTTTTTCTTTCTTTCTTGTATTTTATATTTTCTTCACCGTCTTTCTTTTTTTCTTTCTTTCTTTCTTTCTTTTCTTTCTTTTTTCTTTCTTTCTTGTATTTGTTATATTTTCTCACTTGTCTTTCTTCTTCTTTCCTTTCGTCTTCTTTCTTTTCTTTCTTTCTTTTTTTTCTTTCTTTTTGTATTTGTTATTATATTTCTTCCACTTCTTTTCTTTTTTCTTCTTTCTTTCTTCTTCTTTCTTTCTTTCTTTTCTTTTTCTTTCTTTTCTTTTCTTTTTCTTTCAATTTCTTGAGTTTTAGTTATTTTCTCACTTCTGTCTTTCTTTCTTTCTTCGTCTTTCTCTTTCTTTCTTTCATTTTCTTTTTCTTTTTTCTTTCTTTCTATTATTCGTTATATTTTCTCACTTCTTTCTTTCTTTCCTTTCTTTCTTTCCTTCTTTCTGTTTCTTGTATTTTCTATTTCCACTTCTCTTTCTTTTTCATTTCTTTCTTTCCTTTTCTTCTTTTTTTCTTTCTTTTCTGTGTATTTTGTTAGTATTTTCTCACTTTCTGTCTTTCTTTACTTTCTTTCTTTTCGTCTTTCTTATCTTCTTTTCTTTTTTGTATTTGTTAATTAATTTTCCATTTCTTTTCTTTTTTCTTTCTTTCTTTCTTCTCTTTTTCTTGTATTTTGTTTTCATTTTCTCAGTTTCTTTCTTCTTTCTTTTTCTTTCTTCTTTCTTTCTTCTTTCTTTCTCTCTTTCCTTTCTTTTTTTCTTTCTTCCTTTCTTTCTTTCTTTTTTCTTTCTTTCTTTTCTTGATTTATTGTTTATATTTTTCACTTCTTTTCTTTTTTTCTTTCTTCTTTTCTTTTCTTTCTTTCTTTCTTTTTTCTTCTTTCTTTCTTTCCTTTGTATTTGTTTTATATTTTCTCCACTTCTTTCTTTCTTCTTCTTTCTTTCTTGTATTCGTATTATATTTTCTCACCTTTCTTTTTTTTTCTTTCTTTCTTGCTTTTTCTTTCTTCTTCTTTCTTTTTTCTTTTCTTTTCTGTATTCGTTTATATTCTCACTCCTTGTTTTTCTTTTCTTTCTTTTCTTTCGTTTCTTTCTTTCTCGTATTCGTTATTATTTCTCATTCTTTTTTCACTTCTTTTTCTTTTTCTTTTCTTCTTTCTTTTTTTTTTCTTTCTCTGTATTCGTTATAATTTTCTCCCAACTTCTTCTTTTTTCTTTCTTCTTTCCTTTCTTCTTCTTTCTTTCTTTCTTTTTTCTTTTTTTCTTTCTTTCTTGTATTCGTTATATTTTCTTCACTTCTTTATCTTTCTAATCTTTCTTTCTTCTTCTTTCATTTATCAATCATACCTTTTCGGATTTTTGTGTTTTTCATTATATTTTTTCTTCTTGCCAAATTTTCCTCTCGACCAAGCGTCAGCAATTGTTCTCTACTTTACCTTCCTCCGGCCTGGAACCGGCCTCTTCCTTCGTTCCATTCATATTTATTTATGTTTCGTCTTTAATTCAGTATAAGGCTCTTATCCTTTCTCTCTCTCTCTCTCTCTCTCTCTCTCTCTCTCTCTCTCTCTCTCTCTCTCTCTCTCTGTTCATCCAATTTTCATGTGCCCACCAAATCGGTCGGCAAGGATTATTTCACCAAATGAAAATCATTCAAAGGGAAAAATTATTTTGCGCCGTCCGGGGGGATTTATTAGTTCGGCTTATGGCAGGATTGGTGTGATTTTCAGTTTATCCCAAGGAATTAGTGATCTACTCTATCTAATCTACTATTCTATCTTGGCACTTTATGTGGTATCATTCTCGGGATTTCATTGCCATGGGCCCTTTTTTTCGCCAAATTAAGCTAAGTTTAGTAAAGAAATCATTCTTCTCTCTCTCTCTCTCTCTCTCTCTCCTATCTCTCTCTCTCTCTCTTCTCTATATATATATATATAATATAATATATATATATATATATTAGGTCTATTCTCTATCATTAAAGATATGGTACGACCTTCTTTATCCTTAGTCGCTTGTCGTTACCTTGAATTAAATTACCACACAATCTTATAAAGGGCATCTGTGTGCTTATCTAATCTATTCTAATCTATCTATCTATCATTCTGGTCTGTTATTTCAATCTGTTATACCCAGTATTTCGTATCTATCTAATCTATCTGTTTATCAAACAGTGTTTTTATTATCTATCTATTTCTATTCTGGTCTTGGTCTGGTCTGTTTTTACACATTCTGTTTATCCCAGTGTGTTAGTTATCTAATCTATCTAATTTCTAATCTATTCTATCTATCTATATTATATAATAAATAATAAGTTATATTCATATCTGTTTATCACAGTTGTTTATGTTATCTATCTATCTGTAATTCTCTCTGTTTATTTTCACATCATATTTATCCCAGTTGTTCGTAATTCTTATCTAGTCTTTTATCTATCTATCTATCTATCTATTCTATCTGCTGTCTGTCGTCTGGTCTGTTTATTTTCACATCTTGTATTCCAGTGTCTTGCTAATTTCTAATCTTCTAATCTATTCTTATCTATCTATCTAATCTGTCTGTCTGTCTGTATTATTTCCACATCTGTTATCCCATGTGTTCCGTTATCTATCTAATCTATTCTATCATCTTATCTTATCTATCTATTCTTCTGTTCTGGTCTGTTATTCACATCTTTTTTATTTCCCAGTGTGGTTCGTATCTATCTACTCTATCTTATTCAATCTATTCTATTTCTATCTATCTATCGGTTACTGGGTCTGTCTGTTATATCACATCTGTTTATCCCAGTGTTTTCGTATCCTAAATCTATCTTATCTATCTAATTCCTATCTGATCTGAAAAATTTTCGTCTGGTCTCGTCTGTTATTTTGCACATCTGTCTTATCCCATGTGTTCGTATCTATCTATCTATCTATCTATCTATCTGGTCTGTCTGTCTGTGTTTATTCACCATCTGTTTATCCCAGTGTGTTCGCTATCATCATCTATCTATCTATCTATCTAATCTATTGTACCGCGCCGTCCTACAGTGGAGAATATTACCACCGGTTCTTCACTATAAATAGTAGAACACCGAGTTGAAAGAAGTTGTACTGTTACGTTAACGGCAGCTAGCCGTTCCTGTTACCATTATTGTAAATACACTTGTCTTATTACCCTACCGTCGACTTGACTTCTTTTTTACTGTTGGATTAAACGATCCACAACACTATCATCTGTTTATTCACATCTGTTTATCCTAGTGTGTTTCGCATCTACTATCTATCTATCTATCTATCTATCTGTCTGTTCTGTCTGTCTGTTATTCATATCTGTTTATCCCAGTGTGTTCGTATCTATCGTATCTGTTTCATGCCAGTGTGTTTCTATCTATCTATCTAATCTTATCTATCTATCTGTTATGTCACAGCTGTTTATCCCAGTGTGTTCGTTACTCTATCTATCATCTATCCAATCTATCTGTTCAGTCTGTCTGTCTGTAATGTTTTATTCACAGTCTGTTTATCCTAGTGTGTTCCTATCTATCTATCTATCTATCTATCTATCTATGCTGTCTGTCGATCTGTCCGTCTAATCTCCTNAAGGAGAGAGATAGTTAGGTTCTGTTGTTTCGATACTGGTCTTCGCCAAAGCAGCGAATGAGTAGCACATATTGGGAAACCTGATCTGTGCAGTAGAATAGGGAGCTTGTGGTAGGTGTGGCGCTACACCTCACCCAAAAAAAGGAAGAAAAAAAACAATCTCCCTGGTCTAGTGCGAGTGAAAAGGGGATAGACTCCCTCGCTGTCCGGCTGATACCGACAATAGGCCACTCCACCAACTTATGAAATATGCAAAGGGGTACCCGCCACACACACTAATGAGGCCTCATGTTGGCCGCGGGTGGCGATTCGTGGTGCTTAAGGACGGAATCCTGATGGCTGAGCAGTCTATGATATGAAGCATTCTACTTTTTGGGGGATTCTGTCAGCTCAAAAAATGTTTTTGTATTCATTGCTTCATTCAGATTACCGGTAACAATTTCAGCAAGTTTGTTATGTGATGCAAGAAAAAAAGAGAATTACCCCCAACGCCGTATGGTCTGGGGGGGGGGTAATTGCCCGGTAATAAATCTATACGACTATACACCCGAGGAGTAATACGACCAAACACCCGGAGATAAATACGACTACACACCCGACAGTAATACCACTATACACCCGACAGTAAATACGACTATATACCCGACAGTAAATACCACTATACACCCGAGGAGTAAATACCACTATAACACCCTGAGAGTAAATACGACTATACACCCGGAGAGTAAATACCACTATACACCCAAGAGTAAATACCACTATACACCCGAGGTTAAATACGACTATACACCAGGAGAGTAAATACGACTATACACCCGGAGAGTAATACGACTATACACCCGGACAGACCGAATACCTATACACCCGAGGAGTAAATACGACCGAGGAGTAAATACCACTATACACCCGGACAGTAAATACCACTATACACCCGAGGAGTAAATACGACTATATAACCCGACAGTAAATACCACTATACACCCGAGGAGTAAATACGACTATATACCCGGACAGTAAATACCACTATACACCCGAGGAGTAAATACGACTATATACCCGGACAGTAAATACCACTATACACCCGAGGTGTAAATACGATTATACACCCAAGGAGTAAATACGACTATACACCCGAAGAATAAATACGACTATACACCCGAATAGTAAATGTTATCGTTGTAGAAATCGGCGACATGATTTTAAAATCACCAAATTCAAAATGGGTTTACTGCGTAATTATGCTATCCCATAAAATGGAACCTCAAGTCTGGTAATCCTCGCCTGTTGTACACTAGATATTTACCAAGTCTAGATCACTTGTAGCCCAATGGTGGAAAATGGGGGGGGGGACTAAATCCAACTTGCTAACCATTATACCACGTGAGGGTCACTCGGTGTTGTACTCTACCACGTGACCTATAAAAAGAAAACACCAAACGACCTTTATCAAAGGCTTTAAAAATAGAAAAGTGACCAGTACACATAACTATTATAAAATATTTTCTCTGTAATAACGAGCCTCACTAACTCTACACTGATAAAATGTTTTACTGAAAAAAGTTAAAGTCAGTAAGTGCATTTTCTCTCTCTCTCTCTCTCTCTCTCTCTCTCTCTCTCTCTCTCTCTCTCTCTCTCTCTCTCTCTCTCTGTATATATATATATATATATATATATATATATATATATATATATAAAGTTATCGGGTTTCCCTAAAGTTGGTATCAGCCAATCAACGAGGGAGTCTATCCCCTTTTCACTAGCGCTAGACCAAGGAGATTGTTTTTTTTGCGTCTGAGGTGGAGCGCAACACCTACCATCAACTCCTTACTTTACTGCACAGATTCCTTCTTACACATAGCTACTCATACGCTGAGTTGCCGAGGACCGGTATCGAAACAGGAACATTGTAGTTTTCAGCCGAACGCTGAATCTACCGACTGAGCTAACCCGGCCCTTATCATGAAGCTAAAGGTCGTACCAATTATATATATATATATATATATATATATATATATATATATATATATTATATATATATGTGTGTGTGTGTGTGTGTGTGTGTGTCAATGGAAATAAAGTTAAAACTGATTATTTGACCAATATTTAAGTTTTTCTTTTATTATATATACTAGCAAATATATGCACCCTCCGGGTGCAAGTATTTAAGTTTTGATATAATAAAATATCATATTAAATTAAAAAGGCTAATGAAACTGACTAAGAATGCAGATAAAAAGATCTGCAACAGAGGGGGTATAATCGAAAAATAGAACAACTTTGAAACTAACTCTTCCATCATTTTCCATTACTCCCGTCTTTCATTGGTAAATTTTCCTAATTTAACTATTTAGTTAAAATAGGAAGTAAATGATAATATTACAGTTATTTCTTCTTGTAAATAAATTTCTTTTCAGATTTATCCACGAGATTTTTGTTTATATTTCTTAAGATAAAACCAAACAATTAGAAATCAATAATACCAAGCACATATTTATTAAAATAAAATGTTAAATATGAATATGCAAATTAGCCTTCTCGTTCAAACTGTAAACCGCTATAATGTTGTATATATAAATACAATTGCATGTTATTAGTACGTAGATATGGTCAACAGTATTAATAATGTAAAACAATTTTTATTAATAACTGAAGGTTTAAAAGAATGAAATCATGGAGAATTTGACGTAAATAATTAAGGGAATTGTGACTTGAGTAGTAATATAGTTTCAGTTACAGACAGAAAAACACACAATCTCCATTATAATAAGATATATATATATGTATGTATGTATGAGTTTCTTTTTGTTATGGTGATATGAACTAAAGCGTGGGAAGAAGGAAGCGAAGAGAAAATAATTTGGAAGGAAAGAAAAATAGAAATTTTAGAGGAAGAATAACACAATGTGGAGGAAACTGAAGTAGACAAAGTTTTGGCGGGGAAAGAAAAACATAAAGAAAATGAACAAGCAAGAGAGAAAGGGAGGGGGGATTAAGTGCCGTTCCATACAAGATCCCGCTATAAATGACAGATACTATGTGTTGGCATGTATGTGTGTGTGTGTACGTGTGTGTATGTGTATGTGTGAATGTAGATGTGTGTGTATGTATGTGTGTGTGTGTGCGTGCATGTGTATGTATGTGTGTGTATGTGTATGAAAGTGCGAGTGTGTATGCGTATGATGTGTATGTGTGCGTGCGTGTGGGTTTATGTGTGTGTATGTGTATGATGTATATGATGTGTGCGTATGTGTGTGTATATGTGTGTGTATGTGTGCGTATGTATGATGTATATGATGTGTGTGTGTGTGTATGATGTTATGTATGTGTGTGTGGTGTGTATATGTGTGTTATGCATATGTGTGTGTGTATGTGTGTGTATATGTGTGTATGATGTATATGTGTGTGTGTGTGTGTGTATGATGTGTGTGTATGTGTGTGTGTGTATGATGTATATGATGTGTGTGTGTGTATGATGCATATGATGTGTGTGTGTGTTGTGTGTATGATGTGTGTGTGTGTGTGTGTGTGTGTATGATGTATATGATGTGTGTGTGTGTATGATGTGTGTGTATGTGTGTGTGTGTATGTATGATGTGTGTGTGTGTGTGTGTATGTGTGTGTGTGTGTGTGTATGTGTGTGTGTGTGTGTATGATGTGTGTGTGTGTGTGTGTGTATGATGTGATGTGTGTGTATGTGTTGTGTGTATGTGTGTGTTGTGTGTGTGTGTGATGTATATGATGATGATGTGTGTGTATGTGTGTGTATTGTGTGTATGATGTATATGATGATGTGTGTGTGTGTATGATGTATATGATGTGTGTGTGTATGATGTATATGTGTGTGTGGTGTATGTCTGTGTGTGTGTGTGTAGTACAATAAAAGTGAGACGTCGAGGCGAAATTTATATTACGCATTGCATTTTTTAAAATTATATATAGTTGGGTGGGGTGTGTTAACAACTCATATTATACACACATACAAAACACACACGTATATACACATACACACATATATACACATACAGACGCGTACATAGTTTCTGTCATTTATATCGGGATCAGTTATGGACGGGCACTTTATCCCAGTCCCACTCTTTACACATAGCTTCTTAGAAACCCAAAACCCTAAGTATAAATTCCTACACGAAATGTTTGGTAAAACTTGCAAATAATACTCAAAATCCCATAATATTACAGGGTGACCCAGAAAAAACAGAACCCAAATTATTTACTTATTTCCCCATTAAACTAACCCTAAACCCCAACCCTAACCCTCACCCTAACCCTAACCCTAAACAATAACCCTAAACACTAACTCTAACCCTAACCCCCCTAGTTGAGTAACATAATATTACAGGGTGACCCAGAAAAAAACAGACCCAAATTATTTATTTTCCCATTAAACTAACCCTAAATTTACAAGTTTTATTACAAAATTTGTGAGTTCTGTTTTTTCTGGGTCAGTGAATTTTGAGTATGATTTGCAAGTATTACCAAATGTTTAACAATGTAATTAAAAAAATCAAACATTGTCGCCGATTTTACAAGTATACAAATAAAATAACAAAAACAAACATCAAATTATGAAACATGTTTCTCCTGCAGTAAAACGCCACATCTGAAATCGAACCTGAACAAGTGGTTGATGAACAAGGTACCCACACACGACTCCCTTACGTTGCTGCAATACGATATATAAGTATTTAAAGGGTTTGGGGGAAGAGTTTTGGTATTTAGACATCTTACCTTTCTATCTATTGTTTTCTTCATAAAAAAACTTGAACAGAGAAAATTGTTCACAGTCGGACTAATTGTGCTGAATTCTCACAACGGGCACAGGGTGTAACGTATTTGGACCGTCGACTAAAATCAGCCTGGGTCGACAAGCACCTTTCAGCTTCCCACGGTTGTAGGTTGTGGTTTTTCTGTTCTCGTTTTTTTCTAGGTCACAAAAAAAAAAAAATACTTCAATGTGTTAGGAAGCGTGTGTCAGGCAGTTCTTTTTTCTTTTTTTTTTTTAATTTCCCCCGATTATATTTTAATTGGTTTCTATGTAAAATCATTCATAGGATTGATTTCTAAATCTCCTAAAACGTTTAAAATTTACATCCATTTAAAAGGTTCAATCATTTAAAGGGTTTTTATGTTTGGTGGCTGAATCAGTTGCATGTTACTCACCCCAAAGCGAAGGGGTTAACGTTTGAGTTAAAATGTCGATTTCTTTTAATCAGACAGACACTCCCCAGTTTACAGATTGGCGCAAAACAAACATCTTCATTGACGTTAAAAAAAAACAACCTTCAATCATATTCGGTAATATTTGCAGAATTCCGTCCCAGCCTCCTGCCTCAAAAACCTCTAGACGGTGGCTGCTGAAAAAAAAGACACCAGCTACGATTGAAGTCCGTGGCCGAAGCGGTATCACTTGAAAAAGAAGGAAAAAAACAACCAACTTTTTCTGGGTCACCCTATATACAGGGTGACCCAGAAAAAACAGGACACCAAATTATTTATTTATTTTCCCATTAAACTAACCCTAAACCCCAACCCTAATCCTAACCCTAAACCCTGACCCGAGTTTTCTTTTCAAGTGACACCGCTTCGGCTACGGATTTCAATCGTAGCTAGTGTTGGATTTTTTTTTTTCAGCAGCAACCGGCTAGCGGTTTTTGAGGCAGGAGGTCGGGACGGAATATACCCTCATATTCTTATTTGATATCATAATAGAATAAGGTAAGCCTCACACACACACACACACACACACACACACACACGTGTCCTTATTAGGAAGTTCAACTGTATTTGGTGGTGGGGTGTACAATTCTGGAGTATTCTGAAAAAGACGTTAAACTGCATCTAGTGGCGAAGTTCGAATTCTGGAGCTCTGGGGAGTGTAAAGTAATCCTTCATCACCATTACTCCCAGGTCCACTTTGACGCGAAGTGCTAGTACCTGTTAGGGTCCCATATATAGGTTAATTAGAAAAAACGAGTCAGAAAATTGTTTTTTTTTTAAATTGAGTTTAGATATGAAAAAAATTTCAATACCCATCAAGAATGAATAAAAACAAAAAGTATTTGGCATAAAATAACCCAACAAGGGTTGACGTGCCGTAAAATCCAATCTAACAACCAACCTCAGCAAAATAATGGACCATTCCGTTTTTATTAGAAAGAAAGAAAGAAAGGTAAAAAAAAATACATGCTAAACAGAAAAATATAAAAATATAAAAATAAAAAAATAAATGAAAATGAGTAGGAGAAAGATAGAGAAAGGGGGTGTGCGCGCAGAAGCGATATGAACCCAGATTACAAAAATAATAATCGGACTTAATTTGAATAGAATGAGTTCTGAGATGAATAGATAGTTAACTTTGAAATATACCATCATACAGATAAAAATACCTAGAAAAATTTGGTGCTGTCGGGGGGGGGGGTAGGCAAAAGGGGTGTGTCAACGGGACATATTTTGCACTGGCCTGTGCGTGCCTCCCCACGTAAAAAAAATGACCTTGTGTTATCCGACCTGGTGGGAGCAGTCTAGAAAGTATACCTCGCTCATTAACAGAAACCGAATTTTATATTCATCTTTAATAACACTAGCAAAAATATGCGCCTTCCGGGCATAATCATTTAAGTTTTAATCTAATTGAATATATTAAATTAGAGAGAGAAGCAAAATTAAATAAGAACGCATATAAAAAGATTACACTTAATGTTATAGGTGATATACCCTATTGACCAATGGAATGCGCCGACGGGTTACTATAAGTAACAGGGATAATTGTGGCTTGGGAGTAAGCCAATGCGAGTCAGCTCATAACTCTATTTGTCGGACGTAATTCCCACTTCTCTGTACTGTAATTGTCTACTCTTTTGTTAATACATTTTCCTACATTTGTCACCCGTCGTTTTGTTCTTATTTGACCCGTTAAAACCTCACAACACTCATTTAAATTATATTTTAATTGGATTCTATGTAAAATCATTCATAGGATTGATTTTAATACGTTGGAGAATAAAACAATAATATTAGAGATCAATAACACCAAGTAATTATTTATTAAACCTGGCTTTGTTAAAACCAGTATGCAAATTAAACACACCATATATTATGTAAACCATTTATCTCTTAGTGATATATAAGACACAATGCAAGATTACACATTAATTACACATTAATAACATGGGCTTTTCGGGGTCTGTGTTTGTCAATGAAATTAACAGCGTCGATCCCAGGGGTCTATCCCCCCAGGCAACATCTGCCCCCTTGATTTAAAGGGGAAGGGCTGGGTTTATTGCCCAGTGCCTGAAGCGCCCCCTCGAGGGGGAATGCCGACGGGATCGACGCATTTGTTGTGACTACCACCCATGAGCTTCGGCTTGTGTGTGGGCCCATATAAAAATGTCCTTGTGTCACGCCCTCATAAGTGGGATGAAAGGCAAATACCTTAATAACATGGGCTGTTTTGAGGCAAATCTAACTCAGATTTTCATAGAGACATCGTTAATAGATCTGATTTATCGTATGTATTAATGATTTTGACTATAAATTAAATACTCATTGATAAGCTTACGTAATTCCATTGGGTATTGTGACGTAAGAAGTGGCGTAGTTTCGGTTATAGAAAAACAGACACCGAATCTCCATTATGATAACTAGTAAATATATGCACCCTCTGGGTGCAAGTATTTAAGTTTTAATGTAATAAAATATTATATTAAATTAGAAAGGCTAATGAAACTAAATAAGAATGCAGATAAAATGATTTGAAACAGAGGGGTGTATAATCGAAAAGTAGAACAACTGAAAATTACTCTTCTATCACTCTCGTCTTTCATTGCTAAATTTCCCTAATTTAATAACTTAGTTAAAATAGGAAGTAAAGAATAAAATCAGAATTATTTCTTCTTGTTAATCGATTTCTTTTAAGATTTATTGAAGAGATTTTTGATAATATTCATTAAGATAAAACCATACAATTAAAAATCAATAATACTAAGCACATATTTATTAAAATCAAATTTTTAATATCAATATGCAAATTAGCCTTCCTGTTCACACTGTAAACTGCTATTTTAGTCTATATATAAATACAATTGCATGTTATCCAATTGTAGATATGATTAACAGTATTAATAAAGTAAAACAATTTTATTAGAAATTGAGGTTTAAATGAAAATAAAATCATGGAGAATGTGACGTAAATGACTAAGGGAATTGTGACTTGAGTAGTGATATAGTTTCGGTTACAGACAGAAAAACACACAATCTCCATTATAATAAGACTTGTTAATATAATGTTTGGTAACGTGAGGTACAACTAGGGCTAATCAGAAGTTTTGTAATATTTTGGTAACGTGAGGCACAATTCGGCAGCCCCAAATGTTTTTGTCGAGGTCGTTGTGAAGAATCTCACTGGACTATGATATGCTGAGCTCGCCTGATACTCTCAGAATGCAACACGTCATATTTTCCTGTATGTCTTAAAGCACAGCCTATCTATCTTTGCTTGATCGTCGAGCGAAATTTCTGGAACCATCTGATTATTGTACTGCGATTAACTGACCTTTCACTGACCTCTTACATAACAACTACTTTTTGGTTATTTCCAAGGAATTATGGCCCAGTTCGAACTCGTAAAGCATAACTTCCCGGGTAATTTCCTAGTTGAGTAACATGAGTGACCCAGAAAAAACAGAACCCAAATTATTTATTTATTTTCCCATTAAACTAACCCTAAACCCCAAACCTAACGCTAACCCTAGCCCTAATCCTAAACCCTAACCCTAACCCTTGTTGAACTTAAACTTTAAAAAAATAATAAAATCAAAATTAACAGATTTCTTAACAAATTTGTGGGTTCTGTTTTTTCTGGGTCACCCTGTAATATTATGTTACTCAACTAGGAGGGGTTAGGGTTTAGGGTTGGGGTTTAGGGCTAGTTTAATGGGAAAATGAATAATTTGGGTTCTGTTTTTTCTGGGTCACTCATGTTACTCAACTAGGAAATAACCACTTCCCGAATTTGGCTACGTTGTACGTTCATCTATGCGGTTTTCAAATCACACACCCATGGGATGAAGCAATGCACAACGTGTTAGCGTACCACCAACCACAATACTAGCAACCACAACGGGTACCTACTACGGCTTGAACTGCTTCGATCACGTGATATTCACGCCGAAAATTAGCACGTGACCAGAATATTGCGAAACTTTTTACTTATTCTAGTATTATTATTACTCAGGTTAATGTGTATCACAACTTTCGGACGATTGTTAGTAAACATCAAAGATCGGATATGATAATGTATTGTCTAATAACACACATTCAGTATTATCTGCATTATTCGGACTGTTGTCCCCATCTTCATTGTTATTTGTACAACGTTTCGGCCGATATACCCTCCGGCCTTCTTCAGATATTTCTTGTCGGACTCGGGAACCTTCTTTTCGAACTCGGGAACTTTCTTGTTGTAATTGGGGGCCATCACGGAACCTCGAACTTAACCCTTTATTCAGTCCATGGGGGTTCGAAGTTCCGTGATGGCTCCCGATTACGACAAGAAAGTTCCCGAGTTCGAAAAGAAGGTTCCCGAGTCCGAAAAGAAATACATGAAGAAGGCCGGAGGGCATATCGGCCGAAACGTTGTACAAATAACAATGACTTGCAGAAAACGCAAAATATACCACTTGATAAGTTTTCTTTTTCTTGTTAATCAATACTTAGTCTAGTCGTCTGGTTGGAATCAGGTGATCCGTCTTTATCTCTAAGTCTTAGAAAATTTTATGTTTCATTCTCAATAACACTATAATAACAATAATAATAATAATTATTATTATTATTATTATAAATACACGAAATGCTTATTTAAAAAATCAACATTATTTTAGTAAAAAATCAGACCACTGCTTTTAGCTAAAAGATATTTAGTACAAGGGAGATAACTAATATATTTCTTCTTATAGTTCTCTCCCTTTGTTTACATATACATTTATATACATCTTATTATAATGGAGATTGTGTGTTTTTCTGTCTGTAACCGAAACTATATTACTAATCGAGTCACAATTAACATAATTATTTTCATCACATTCTTCATGATTTTATTTATATTCAAACCTCAATTATTAATAAAATTGCTTTACCTTTTTATTAGTGTTGTCCATATCTACATACTAATAACATGCTATTGTATTTATATATACAAAAACTAGCGGTTTGCAGTGTGAACGGGAAGGCTAATTTGCATATTGATATTAAAAATGTGATTTTATTAAATATGTGCTTAGTATTATTGATTTCTAACTGTTTGGTTTTATTTTAATGAATATAAACAAAAATCTCTCCAATGAATCTTAAATGAAATCCATTAACAAGAAAAAATAAGTGTAATTTTATTCTTTATTTCCTAATTTAACTAAATAGTTAAATAAGTAAAATTCAGCAATGAAAGACGGCAGTGATGGAAGAGTAAGTTTCATTTCTATTTTTCTATTATAACCCCACTCTGTTTCAAATCTTTTTATCTGCATTCTTATTAGACTTTCTAATTTAATACGATATTTCATTACATTAAAACTTAAATACTTGCACCCGGAGGGTGCATATATTTGCTAGTATATATAAAGTGAACAATGTGTTTTAAATGGCGAAGGCCGACAATTCTTTGGGAGATTATGTGCTTAATTAAAGTCATACCTAATTTGTTAATTGATTAATTATAATTAAATGAATTAGGCGTGTATATCGGTTTAAATGTAAAGCGTAAACAAATATACATATATCGATTCATGCTGGACGTCCCATCGCGGTGTAATGGTTTGCAAGCTAGTCTCGCAGATTCATTACGACTAAATAGTGGGTTCGATCTTCGCTGGGTGCCCATTTTTTTCAATTTTGTGTCACACCTATTCACCAGATGACAAGTTGTTTTCTTCTTTTTAATCAATTCCAGATCTGGTCTTCTGGTTTCAAAGTCGCAAAGAATGTTATGCATCTCATTTACAAGGACAGAATTTAGCATTTACAAGCAGAGTCAAATTTGAATCCCTGATCGCGTCAGGTCGTGTATTCCTTTTCTGCTCGTTAGCTGCATTCGTTTATTGTTCAATTAACCGTTTCTTGTTTTCAGTGGAAAGCAAACCATAGAGTTCGTTTGTTTGTTTGTTTTTTTTTTAAGTGTATAATTCAAGGGAGATAACTCATATATTACTTTAGTAGTTATTCCCCTTAGTATTCACATTTTTGGAAATGCTGAAGATTTTAGTGATATCTTCTGATTTATAAAGTTGTTATTTGCGATTTTTAAAATCAATTTTCTGCCCAATCATTTGAAAATTAAGAAAAACTATGAAACTGAATCTTGGCGAAAAGAGGAGATGGGGAATCAATCCAGTTCATGAACACAGCAATGGAACTTTTAAACTGATTCATCAAAATCATAAAATATTTCGTAAATATCTTTCTCATAAATTTTGGTGGGTTGGTTGGTTGGTTGGTTGGTTGGTTGGATTTTACGGTATTGCAACTCTTGTTAGGTTAATTTATGCCGAAAAAAATTTGTTTTATTCATTTTCCGTGCGTATTAAAAATTTGGACCATATTTCCTTTAGGCATCCCTTTTTGATCTCGGTTAAGAAAGGATATGTTTTTCATTTACACCGTCAATATCCGGTTATTTATTAGGGGCTAGGGTTAGGGGTTAGTGTTAGATGTTAGGGTTAGGGGTTAGTTTTATAATCTTTTAAAAAAATCTAAAAATCGTCTGTTAAAACAACCGGATATTGACGGTGTAAATGAAAAACATGTCCTTTCTTAATCGAGATCAAAAAGGGGTGTCTAAAGATCATATGGTCCAAAAATTATTTTTTAAAACTCAATTTCTTAAACACATTTTTAAAAACTCAATTTTACATTTAACCCATAATTGGGACTCTAACAGGTACTCCCACTCCGGGTCAAAGTGGACCTGGGAGTAATGGCGATGAAGGCGTACT
This sequence comes from Doryteuthis pealeii, assembly GCA_023376005.1. Taxonomy (NCBI): domain Eukaryota; kingdom Metazoa; phylum Mollusca; class Cephalopoda; order Myopsida; family Loliginidae; genus Doryteuthis; species Doryteuthis pealeii. The sequence goes on from CM042163.1 coordinate 6,501,637, forward strand.
CCAAACTCCCCAGAGCTCAAAAACTTCACTACTAGATGCAGTTTAACACCATACCCTGAACAGTAGGACCCCAAGCTATCGCCTTCTAGCATATATATGATAAAAAGGGTTAGGGCTTGCCATAAGGACAATAGGACAATCCTATAGGTGCTAGGGCTTGACGTGACCAGCCGATTGACCGTTAGCGGGCCTATCCAACAGCCTGTCTAGCCTCAGTAAGGGTCAAACCGGTGTATTGCGTGTTATGGGCTGCTCATACAAGATTCCATCCTTAAGGATCACGAGTCACCATTCAACGCCTGCAGGTGGCCCATTGGGGGGGGGGTCTTACACCTATGCAGAGGTGCAGTCAGTATATTCTAAAGCCCCAGCCAACAGGGCTATATAGATCCTTGTACTGTCCAACTAACAATTGGAAGATGTAAGGATTATATTTAAAGTTGATAAGGACGGAAATATATCGGGAAAAATTAATCTATAGATTAAACTGTAGATTAGTTTTAAGCAGGTGAAAGTTTATGTACTGGGCCCATATGCCGAAAAAGAAGGGGGTCCCTTAATGAAAAATTGGGATATTGGAAAAAGTGCCTAGTACTTATTGTTTAAGCATAACATTCATTATCTAGATATAGATATTATATAAATAGTTCATTTATATATCTAGATAATAAATTAAAATAACTTATAATAAACTATTTTCTTTTTTTAATACATGTCACGATGTTATTGTTTCTATTAACTTTAACTTTTAACTTAACTAATCAAATCATTTTAGAAATTAATAAAGATATACAGCTCATTCAACTGTGGCATATGAAAATCTAAGAGATTGCAATGGAGTATGCATAAACCAGAATCTGTTCTTGAGAACGAAAAGCTTAAAATTCTCTGGGACTTTGAAATAAAAACGGATCACCTTATCCCAGCAAGAAGGCCAGAGAAGTGTTGATAAACAAAAAAGAAAGAACGTGTCAACTGATGGATTTTGCAGTTCCAGCAGATCACAGGGTGAAGCTAAAGGAAAATGAAAAACTTGACAAATATCTGGACCTTGCCAAAGAACTGAAAAAGTTATGGAATATGAAAAATAAAATATGAAAGTGAAAGTGATACCAATTGTGGTTGGTGCACTGGGAACAGTTCCAAAAGGATTGGAAAAAGGTTTGGAATGTTTGGAAATCAGAGGAAGGGTTGAAACCATTCAGAACACTGCACTGCTGCAATCTGCCAAAATACTCAGAAAAGTCCTGGAGACCTGAGGAGACTTGCTGTCACTCAGACTCCAGTGAAAGACCATCAGCTAACACTGATGTGAAAACTCAATAATAATAATAATAATAATAATAATAATCATAATAATAACAACAAGAACAAGAACAAGAAGAACAATAATTGATTAGAATAATTTTATCTATTTTGTTATTGTCTAAAAAAAATGGTTAAATTACAAAAATACTAATAGTACCATTTACTCTCTTGGTTACCTCATTTCAGGAATGAAGACGCCTCCTTTAGTGGTACCTGATACATTTTAACAATATCATAATTTTTTTAAGGGAAACCCCTTTTCGGCATCCAGTACCTAAATTTTGACTTTGGTATAATATGGTGTTTTTCGTTTGTTTGTTTTTGTTTTTGTTTATTTTTTATTTATTTTTTATTTTTTTATTTTTCGTTTTTATGATGGGGGATAAGTTTATATATTGAATAATGGAGAAAATAGAAAAATAAAATATTCCAAAAAGATGAATTTATTTTAGATGGTAAAGTCGATGTTAAAACATTCAAGTTTTTATCAAACCTTCATCAAGACACTAGGGTGGAAACGTTTTAACTTCGACTGAACCATCAAGAATAAATTCATCTTTTTGAAATATTTTATTTTTCTATTTTCTACATAATGTCCAAATCATTTGCATATTCATTTCCATAATGAACAATATTCTTTTTAAATTGATGCAGAGTTATTTCCCTTTAGCTATAAAAATGCCGATAAAACAAACTACAATCAAAATAATTTTAATTTTCTTTTTTTATTATTTTGTTTTCGTTTTGTTTCTAGACAAAATTCAGATGCAAAGATTTAAATGTTCATCAAGCAGCAGCGGTCCCCAACCTTTTTTGCGCCACGGAGGACCGGTTTCATCTAAGACAATATTTTCACGGACCAGCCTTCATATGCTCCGGCCTACATTTGCTCGATAATTGTCAATGACGTAATCTAATAATAAATCATCCGCCGTGGTCTTATGTCAAATGCAAACATCAACAGACAATAAACAACCTTTTGTTCATAAATTAATAATCAACAATATCTCTGCAAAAGAAAATATTTATTTTAGAACGAAAATCATTTCTAATAAGAAATAATTATAATAAAAAAACTCAATTCAAGTGACAATACTGATCATTTCTATATAAAAGAGTGAACAAGTAAATCAAATAATAATTATGAGGCACAGAAGTCACTTTTCAAAATAAAACATCAACATTTAGACTGATAATCAATTAAAAAAATTAAAAAATAAATAACAATTCAAACGTTCTTAGCGGTCCGGTACCTAATGGCCCGCGGCCCGGTAGCGGGTCGCGACCCAGTGGTTGGGGACCTCTGATCTAGCACTTTGCAGCAGGTTCAAAGTTGAATCTTTTGAAAAAATCCCTGAGGATCATGTTCCCCGCCTAATTGTTTCTACGTGTATTCCTTTGTCGCGATCTCTGCTGAGGGGTAAAATCCCGATAATGGGGCCACACATGATGCTTAAGGATGGAATCTTGGTGGCAGAAAAGTCCATGATATACAACACACTACTTTGGCCCTTACTTAGGCTAGATGGGCAGTCAGAGAGGCACCCTCCAATCAATCGGCTGGTTACACCATGCCCAATCACCTATACGATTGTTCCAAGTAGGAAGCGCGTGGTGTAATGGTTAGAGTCATGGGAAATGGACTCGTCGCCCGAGTTCAAATCCTGGACGTGGTAATTGCATTTCACTTAGCGCTAATATCCTTGGGAAAGGTATGAATCCTACTCTCTCTCTCTCTCTCTCTCTCTCTCTCTCTCTCTCTCTCTCTCTCTCTCTCTCTCTCTCTCCAGCTATGGGTAAATAGTAGGGCAGACTGGGCTCTTTAACCTTGGTTAAGCAACCGGTCTAGAGAAGGAAAACTGAATTCAAAACCTGCTGAACTCCACTTAAGAAATTGACCTTGTGTCACATCCTGCTCGTGCGGAGGGGTTGGTAAATATATATATATATGATTGTTCCAGCCTATATAATAACTCTTATGGCAAATCCCCTATACTTATTATCATATATATATATACCAACCCCTCCGCACGAGCAGGATGCGACACAAGGTCAATTTCTTAAGCGGAGTTTAACAGGTTTGAATTCAGGGTTTTCATTCTCCTAGACCGGTTGCCTAACCAAGGTTAAAGAGCCCAGCCTGCCCTACTATTTACCCATAGCTGGAAGGAGAGTAAGTTTCATACCTTTCCCAAGGGTATTAGCGCTAAGTGAAATGCAATACTTATTATCATATATGTACTAGAAGGCGATGGCTGATGGTCTGGGGAGTGTGTACTACCCCTTTATCATCATTACTCCCAGATCCACCCCGACTCGGAGTGGTAGTACCTTTTAGGATCCCATCTATGGGTTAAATTGATCAAAAACGTGTTTTAATGTGTTTAAAATGAATTCCCAACAAGAATGAATCAAACAAAATGTATTCGGCATAAAATAACCCAACAAGGGTTAATGTGCCGTAAAATCCAACCAATCAACCAGCCATCAGATAGATATTTAATTCTTCGTCATTTATTTTCCGTTCTGTTTTTAAGCATAACTAGTCGCCAACCACAACCAACAAATGGCTCACTAGGTGAAGAATAATTAAAGTTCCAATTACCGGGAAGACAAGGCAACAAACGGTTGTAACTGAAATACAAACCCGAATGTCACAAAGTCTACTGCAGAATGACAGGATATATATATATATTTACCAACTCCTCCGCACGAGTAGGATACGACACAAGGTCAATTTCTTAAGCGGAGTTCAACAGGTTTTGAATTCAGAGTTTTCCTTCTCCTAGACTGGTTACCTAGCCATGGTTAAAGAACCCAGTCTGCCCTGCTATTTACCCATAGCTGGAGGGAGAGTAGGATTCATACCTTTCCCAAGGGTATTAGCGCTAAGTGAAATGCAATTACCACGTCCAGGATTTGAACTCGGGGCGACGAGTCCATTTCTCATGACTTTAACCATTACACCACGCGCTTCCTTGACAGGATATATATAAGACTCCACAATGTCATTCAAATCAAGCAGTCAAGCAGCCAATCAGAACTCAAGGAATGGAATGACCCAAATCACCCAAATTCATGAATGGATCATTCTTGATTTCTATATATACCAACTGTCTTGGACACTGCTTAAGTTGTACTTAGTTAACTGCTGTTATTCAAACCAACAGTAGACTGACTGACTGACTGACTTCAATACTAGGGGGAGTCTTACCCCTCTGCAGAGGTGCAGTTGGTGTATTCTACAGCCCCACCCGACAGACCGGTATCTATTTAAGAAGATGAATTTAAAAAAATGAAAAATCTTGAGGAAAATGTTTCTAGTCTATTTCTATGAGCAACGTTTGTGGTGTTATGGTTATCATGGAAGGAAACTCGGCGACCCGAGTTCAAATCCTGGGCAAGTCTATTTGCATCTCACATGGTGCTGATAGACTTAGGGGAGGTAGGTATTTGTCCAACCTGTTCACAACGGGTAGGGTGTGTCACAAACTCGCGTGTGCGGGGCATTCAGCAAGGATCGAACACGCCATTCAGTAGTAATGTTGCTGCGAGACTAGCTTGCAAACCATCACAGCACGATGAGACGCCGAACCCTTGGGATAGGCATGAATATTTTATTCTAACTATTCTCCCTCTAGCTATAGGTAAATAGTAGGGCAGACTGAGATCTTTAACATTAGTATGGTAACCGTACGAGAAAAACTCTAAATTCGAACCTGTTCGGATTAGCTCAGTCGGTAGAGCGTTCGGCTAGAAATCACAAGGTTCCTAGTTCGATACCGGTCCTCGCCAACTCAGCGTTATGAGTAGCACAGGGATCTGTGCGGTAAAGTAAGGAGCTGATGCTAGGTGTGGCGCTCCACCTCAGATGCAAAAACAATCTCTTGGTCTAGCGCTAGTGAAAAGGGGATATACTCCCTCGCTGATTGGCTGATACCGACATTAGTCCGCCCCCGACGACTTACACTCCGTTTAAAAAATTGACCTTGTGTCACATCCTGCTCGTGTGGAGGGCGTGGGTAGATACATATTTTAATCGTTGGAATCAATCCGTCTGCTAGAGACGATGGTGTAGTCCCAACAATGTGGAACCAGGTAGCCTGGGCGAGTCGATATGGAGGATGAGCTGACGCCCAAGCTCCACCCCCTCCACACTGCCGTTGTGTTCCATAGGACAGGCAATATATATATATATATATATATATATATATATATATGTATATATATACTGTTTGGCAACGATGGTGTCGCATGAGTTGCTGGATAGCGCTGAGGTTCAGCATCACAACACCTTAGGGACTCCAGATCCGGATTTGATTTCGGGGTTTACTCCCCTTGGCTTTCCTTGGAATGAAGTATAACTGCTCGGCAGCGGAGGTTTTATAACAGACTTTTCCTTGTCTTGATGGATTGCCGTCCAAAGCTAAGGAGCCCTATCTATCCCATTTGGGAATTTATGAAAGTCAGGTCAGAACAGTAAAGGTCTTCTTTCTTACCTGCTACTGGTACCATGTAAACTAGTACTACCTGTTCCATGGTCAGGTTGTCGGGGACTAAACTGGCGCCTCCATCAGGCATGCCTCGGATTGGCTTGTGAGTTGAGTGTGTGTGGACACCCAGCATCACAAAAAACAAGAACTTTCAAAAGGGCGGATAAGCTCCAGGGGAACCAACGGCCATCCACACCGATTGTAATAGGATTCGGGTACTTACATCTATTAATAAAAGAGATTCGCTTCCGGTTTTTGTCTGTAACAAAACTTACGTCACTGCTTACGTCACATTACCCAAAATCGTCATAACATAGAATAAATACACTCAAAATTTGAACACGCAGCATTAGACAGTCCTCATTGTTTTTTAAAACAAGTTTTAATAAATACATGACTGGTATTATATATCTATATATAGTTTGTTTTATTTCAATACATATTTAAAGTTTACATTTCAAATTGTTTTATTTTTTAAATCCTTTAATGAATTTGATGATTTTACTTATTTAGGGTACAAACTCGCTGACATTGAATTTTTTACTCCCACCCCTCAGGCAATATGTTTCAAAAATCTATTTTACATCGCCCGGGGGATTTTTTTTTTATTTTGTACTGGTATATTTAATAAGAATAAACTAAACCAACAAAGAGGAATGTATATTTAGAATTGGACGAAGCGGACTTGGCTGAAGTTTCATGAACTTTTGAAGGGAAGTGTAATGTAATCATCTACTTGATAGACGAGGCTAAATATACACTCACAATGGTTGGGATTACAACTCTCCATTAATAGGGGACACGAGAGGTTATTACCTCTCGTGTCTGCCAATAGGCGCTAGGTGGCAAATAAAAAAAGATGCGGAAAATCAAATCTCTTTCTCACTATTCCGACCTCGACAGAAGTAACAATGCACCAATTGCGTTCCTGTCCATTAAGTAAGTTTTTTTTAGTTATGAGTTTATAGCATTGAGCACCTTTTTATGCCAATACTTTTCTCATTTATTCTCTATTCATTCTCTCTCTCTCTCTCTCTATATATATATATATATATATATATATATATATATGAAATAAATATTTTAGAAAAAAACAAACACATGATGTTAAAATTCGCTGACTGAAATCTGTTTCGACCCTTTATTGAAGTGGTCTTCATCAAGAGCGATGTGTGTATGATAGAGAGACGGTATGAGTGGACCGTTATAAGACGAAAGTGGTACAGACGAAACGTTCTATGTCATAGCCGGAATTTTTTTTTTTTTTTTCATTAAATATTTTTTCAATTTTGAAAATTCATATTCTGTTTTGAAAATAAAATAGAATAAATTTTATTTTATTTTATTAAATCAGAAGCATTATAGTCCACAAAGAAAACTCAAAAGAGTTTGATGTAAATATGTATAAAAATGTATAAAAAAGTATCAAAAAGTTCAAAAATCCCAGCACTGCAGAGTCACCGGAGAAGATGTAGAAATCCTGGTATTTTTGTTTTTTCAAAAGACAATATGAAAAAGTGAATGGAAGTGAATCCGACAGTATGAAATAAATATTTTAGAAAAAACAAACACATGATGTTAAAATTCGCTGACAGAAATCTGTTTCGACCCTTTATATATATATATATATATATATATATATAGTTTGCAGCTACATACATACGGAAACCGAAATAAAAATACCCTACACAAACATAACAATCCATCCGCCACACCTCACATGCGATAGCGCTAACATCATATATTATATATACTGCACACAATGCAGAAATAGCGGATATGTGGGAGAAACATCAACACCCTTTAGACTAAGACTAAATAACCACAAATCCACTATAAATCTCAAATCCCCGCATAGAACAATAGCACTTCATTTTAACACCTTATCACACAACCTTACACACCTCAAATGCATCTTATTAGAACACGCATTTCCAACAACGCAATCTAGAAAACAATCAGAAACTAAATGGATTCTAAAATTACAAACGCACGTGAAGGGATTAAACGCAGACATCGGAATTCTCCGTTATTATAAATATTTCACAGACACTGCCACTGTCGATAACAACAGAGACAAAGAAGCCGTTAAACAGTAATACCATTTGACAAAGGGTATCTAACGAACCTGAAAATTTATGACAAAAAATAATTAAAAAATAAGTGAATCCAATACTCCATAATATCGAGTTCATTCCTTTATACATTTTGAATGCTTCATAATAACGCCCAAATTAAAAAAACAAACATTTATATATATATATATATATATATATATATATATATATATATATATATAATCCAAAAGTCCAGAGAAGAAATCTTCCTTACGACACAAGAGTTTTTATTTTAAAAACCTGTCGCAGTTTGAGAGCTCAATGTGTGCTCTTAATGTTAGAGTCACAGAGCAAATATATAAGTAAAGAAATAAGAAAAGACTTAGAGATTTAGCATTATAGTCTATTTCAGGGAGCTTAGACAACGTGACTAACTCTCCCGACTCATTAGATGCGAAAGATGAGTCGGGAGAGTTAGACACTTTGTCTAAGTTCCCTGAAATAGACTATAATGCAAAATCTCTAAGTCTTTTGTTATTTCTTTACTTATATATATATATATATATATATATATATATATATATAATCCACAGACACGTGTTTCGAGGTATCACCTCTCATCAGTGTGGTTATACCGTTTAACAGCTACCTCTGGCCGGGTTTGAGACCCGAACGAACTTTCGTTCGCCAAACCTCTTACCCGTGCGGCCACAAGCAGCTGTCAAATATAGGAGACTATTTAATCGCTACATTTCTAAGCGGAAATGAAATTCACTAGAGGCCTCAAGCTTTGTTTATGTAAACAGAGCGAGGTTATATATATATAATTCATTTTCAAACCATAACCAGGCGTTTCTTCCTGATTTTCAAGTAAAAACCGTTTTCTGAAACAAGACAAAAAGTAAAAAGCAAATGCGTTGAAACGAGGAATCTTTGTGATATAAATGCAAGGAATTGACCGAATGAAATGGAGTTTACATACAGAAAATTGAGATACTTGTTATATTATGGTTACGGACAATGCACATCTGAGGCCAAAAAAATGTAAAACTGAATCACTACGCAACAAATTTAAATCTATACAATTTTACAATTTTAAAAAAACCTTTTTTTTTAACTTATAAATGAATTAACATATTAAGTTATGTTTTCCTTATCACTTTCATCCAATGGTAGACTGTGAATTCAGGAGCGTAATTTTTTTTAATACATTAGTCTACCGGACAGATGTTAGCGGAATATGAAATGACGTCCAATGTATATATTTTTAAATTTCTCAACTGGGATTGTATTAATAAAAATCAAACATTTTTATTAATACAATCCCAGTTGAGAAATTTTAAAATATATATATTGGACTTCATTTCATATTCCGCTAACATCTGAATGGTAGACTATTGTAAAAATTTACGTTCCTGAATTCACAGTCTACCATTGGATGAAAGTGATATTTAGTGATGAATCATGAATTAATATAAGCCAAGGTGATGAGGCTGAAAATTTCCATCTGTTGTGTTGTTCCAATGAAATATAAAGATGACTCCCTGGAAAATACAAAGAAATTTCCTTCGTCATTTCTGATATTGTGTGACACACCCAACAAAGAACGGGCTAGGGTGGGTGTTGGGGGTTGGAGGGTTGGAGACATTAACTTACCTGTCATTGCACAGGTGCACCTTGAAATTTTGGACATTGTTTTTTTCTCTTCTATTAATCGAAAATAGGTGTGAGGATGATGATGAAGTAATTTTCAGGATGATAACGCATCTTCAAAACACGCAAAAAAGCGGGAATTATTTTCTTCAGAAAAAGGTTGGTTGGCTGGTTGGTTGGTTGGTTGGTCGGATTTTACGGCATGTCAACCTTTCTTGACTCGCTCCTGGTAGATCACTGAAGTTAAGCAGCGATGAACCTGTTGAATACTTAGATGGGTGACCTTTTAAGGAACGGCAGGTACTGTAAGTAAACCAAATATCAAAATGACTTGATTCGGCATTAAATGACCCGAAAAGGGTTGATATGCCGTAAAACAATCAACACACAAACCTTGTTGGGTTACTTTACGCCGAAGTCATTTTATTTAATTCATTCATTTTCTTTTTAAATACATTTTTTAGAGTCATTTTTTTCTATTTAACTCACCAATAGGATTCTAACAGGCACTACCACACCGAGTCAAAGTGGACCTGGGAGTAATTGCAATGAACGAGTACTCTAAATTCCACAGAGCTTTGGGATGATGAAGTAATTTTCAGGATGATAAAGCATCTTCAAAACACGCAGAAAAGTGGGAATGATTTTCTTCAGAAAAAGGTTGGTTGGTTGGTTGGTTGGTTGGATTTTACATTATGTGATAGCAATGCTTGCACGCACGGAGATGATTGGACATTTTCTTGTCTTACAACAGGAATCAAGGAGGTTGCTTTCAAATGAGATTCTACGAACTGTTGGTTGGTTGGCTGGTTGGTTGGATTTTACGGCATGTCAACCTTTGTTGACTTGCTTACGGTCAAGTCACGCTAAAATCACCGGTTTCTGTTAGATCACTGGAGTTAAGCATCCATGAGCCTGTTGAATACTTATATGGGTGACCTTTGACCTTTTAAACAACAGCAGGTACTGTAAGTAAACCAAATATCAGAACGTCTTTATTCGGCATTAAATAACCTGAATAGGGTTGATATACCGTAAAACAACCAACACACAAACCTTGTTGGGTTACTTTACGAGGATTGGTGGTTTGCTATAAGAACAATAAGGTTGGGACAACCATGTAGGCGCTAGGGCTTGATGTGACCAGCCGATTCCCAATCCTAGAAATAAGGAATATTTTGATATGAATTTTGTCATTAAATCAAATAGGAAAAAAGCCTTTAGCAAACAATCATTGATTCGCTTAGCTTTTGTATAATAATAGATTTCCAATTTTAGTTCATATGTATAGAAGGGGGGGGGAATATATGGGGGGAAATAGATGTTCGTATCAACAACCTTCCGCCGAGAGGGGGGGCAAAAACAAGCGAGTCCACAGTCTTCCAGCAAGCCAAACCTTCTCCTGGTCAACACGTTCCTCGTCCTCGCCTAGCAGCTGCAAAATCCGTCATCGTAGTCGAAAATAATCTCTAGCAGTTCAAAATCACATTTCTTTACTCGGTCGTTCGCATCAGTCAACCTGCTACTGCTAACTCCTCGCTGCCCAGCGCTTGACTCACATGCCATTTATGTACGTATTTACCGAAACATCCTGGCACTTCGCGTTCGTCCAGTGCCTAAATCGTATCTGCTTTCGCATGCGGGAGGACGCGGGTCCGATCCCGGCAGGCAAGACAATGTCTTGCTCTTTTTCGTTCTCCGTCATACTTTTGTATAATAATAGATTTCAAATTTTAGTTCATATGTACGGTTTCCAAACTTCAAAAATATACATTTTTTAAAATCATGCGTGGTACCTGCGGGCCGGCAGGTAGTACCACATGGACCGGCACGGAAGCATTGGTATAGAGAATACTGTATGTATGAGAGATAAAAGAAATCAATTATATCATTTCAAATATCAAAACAATACTGAGAATACTGTATGTATGAGAGATAAAAGAAATCAATTATATCATTTCAAATATCAAAACAATACTGAGAATACTGTATGTATGAGAGATAAAAGAAATCAATTATATCATTTCAAATATCAAAACAATGCTGAGAATACTGTATGTATGAGAGATAAAAGAAATCAATTATATCATTTCAAATATCAAAACAATACTGAGAATACTGTATGTATGAGAGATAAAAGAAATCAATTATATCATTTCAAATATCAAAACAATGCTGAGAATACTGTATGTATGAGAGATAAAAGAAATCAATTATATCATTTCAAATATCAAAACAATGCTGAGAATACTGTATGTATGAGAGATAAAAGAAATCAATTATATCATTTCAAATATCAAAACAATACTGAGAATACTGTATGTATGAGAGATAAAAGAAATCAATTATATCATTTCAAATATCAAAACAATACTGAGAATACTGTATGTATGAGAGATAAAAGAAATCAATTATATCATTTCAAATATCAAAACAATGCTGAGAATACTGTATGTATGAGAGATAAAAGAAATCAATTATATCATTTCAAATATCAAAACAATACTGAGAATACTGTATGTATGAGAGATAAAGAAATCAATTATATCATTTCAAATATCAAAACAATACTGAGAATACTGTATGTATGAGAGATAAAAGAAATCAATTATATCATTTCAAATATCAAAACAATACTGAGAATACTGTATGTATGAGAGATAAAAGAAATCAATTATATCATTTCAAATATCAAAACAATACTGAGAATACTGTATGTATGAGAGATAAAAGAAATCAATTATATCATTTCAAATATCAAAACAATACTGAATACTGTATGTATGAGAGATAAAAGAAATCAATTATATCATTTCAAATATCAAAACAATACTGAGAATACTGTATGTATGAGAGATAAAAAAATCAATTATATCATTTCAAATATCAAAACAATATTGTTAATACTCAGAAGAATAGTAAGTATAGGCTATGTGGAGATATAGATAAAACAGTTAATCCCATTGTAAGGTTTCAAAGCGATAAAACTTGAAGATAAAACTCCGACAAAGGTTGATAGACAAAACATTTAATAGGTATACAGCACATGGATTAACAGGGTACATAATACATAGAGGTGTACATAAACATACATACATAAGTAGTATAAATACATATACAAGAATAGAGATAATGACACATTCATGAATGGTAAAATACAAGATATTTAGGTATCAAAGAGATACCTAAATGTACATAAAAACGTAGTTATGGATACATGACTAAAGGATAGTCATATATCGTGTAAGAGACTTACTAGCAGTGAGTGGCCAGTGTTAAGGGCCGAAGCCCCAACGAGTAGGGGGTAGACAGAGTCTAACCCATAGTGGTGTCTCGTAGGTCGGCAGGCAAAGAGAAAGAGACGTTCAAATCAGCCGCTTAAATATCAAAGGCCCCTAGCGGGAACCAGCGAAACTGAACGGGCAGACAACTCCCCAGGCGAATACGAAAATAGCGTCAGACCATTATCAAATACAACAAACTAGGAAAAAAGCAATATAAGAAAAAAACATGACTGGGGGAGGGATAGTGATCGACTAGGAATTATGCAAGAGAGTGAAATTTGACCATACTAAGAAATGGTGTTTAAATCTACCTGGAATGTTCTGGAAAATTGGTAGATTTAACATATTCGTTACTCTGATCGCATGAATGGTTTGAAGTTAAAACTAGGTAATTTCCATTTATTATAGGTAGAGGAAATTATGAAATAACACTTTCTATCCAGGAAGAACTTTGTGTAACCTTTTTTCTGCATTAAAAAAGAAAACCTAAAAAATCTGCATTCAAAAGACTTGATTATTTTCTGAGTTCGAACACTGACATTTTGCACTTGATTCTTTTCGTTGTTCTTCGAATCCATTCTCTCAAGAAACGGGAAACACTTCTGTAGTTGTCTAGCGCCGTCGAAATGTCGAAGCTTATTTCAACACGTGACTAAAATGGCGTCATTGTCTTTTTACACTATCCGTTCTCTAATCAAGAAAATAGGTGCGTCGTCTCTTCTCTTAAGATTGAGGAACGTCTTGGTTTTTTGAGTACAATCAAATTGCTGTCAGTATGGCCACCACAAGAAGTGTCTAATTATTCAATTCAAAATGTTAATTATTTCTAGATTTTCGAGGAAACATGGCGAAGACGGAAAAAAAACATTGGTTTACGTTTTAATATTTAAAAAAATCACATAAACAAAAGATGCTTTTTTTAATGAATATTTGACCAACCTTATAAAACTTTTCGACGCCATAGAAAATATATGTAAACAGAATTAGATACAGCGAGGGTTAATATCTTATTATAATGGAGATTCGGTGTTTGCCTGTAAACAAAACTATGTCGCTGCGTATATTACAATACCCTCGGGAATTTCGTAAATTTATCAATGAGTATTTAATTTATTGTCAAAATCATTAATACATAGAATAGAATGAATATTATTTATTAACGAAGTCTCTATGAAAATCTGGGTTCGATTTGCCTCAAAACAGCCCATGTTATTAATGCGTTTAAAATCCTGAAAAGTGCCTTATATATCACTAAGAAGTAAAAGTTTACATAATATATGATATGGTTAGTATTCTTTCTAGTTTAAGTAATGCCACATCGTAAAAATGTATGTAATTGTGTTGTATACCCCACATCGAACATCAAGTATATAAACGAGAGAGAGACAGACAGACAGACAGACAGACAGAGAGAGACAGATTAGAGACTTACTTTAGAGATGATGTTGGTGATCATCATTCCCCTGGTTATGTGTTGATTCTTTTAACTGCTTCTTCTATCTAAGTTCTTCTACTAAGGGCTGACTTCTTCTTCTGGGCTTTACTTGTTTGTAATTAAACGAACCAACAAGACTTAAGTTTTTTTCTTGATCAAGTTTATTATTCAGCCCATGATTTTCCGCGCGGACGAGATCGACCCAGTAGCGACACGTCTACTCTGCTCCAAAGTCAGGTCGAATCTAATAACTAAAACACTAAATCACGTGTTTCTCATGACGCGTGAGATTCGCGCCTCTGTGGGTCAAGTGTTATTAACAGTCAGTGGTATATTTCCACTATTTTTTTTTCGATAAATACATTCATCCTATTTTCGGAACACTTGTTTTTTTTTCAAATTTCTTAATATATATATATATATATATATATATATATATATATATATATATATATATATAGTCACCAATACTATTAAAAGTTCGTCTTACCAATGGTTTCGGAACATCACTTTTTGATATGAAATTGGACTAACTAAAACCTCAGACCACCATAATTAGGAATTCACATATAAATAAACGCACACAAAATAAATAAATAAATGAATAAATAAAATTTAAATTAAAAAAAATAAATAAGAATAAAAACGGAAAAATGTAAAATCATCATAAAAACACAAGACTCAATGACGACAAATAGGGACGCCGGTGAATGAAGAAAGGAAAAGGAAGAACGAATAACGGATCACGTAGACACGAGGCACGGGTGAAAAAAAACTGTCCAATTTTTTCAAAAAGTCAACGTTTCTGATGACGGATAATCACCTAAAAGTGATGTTCCAAAACCATTGGTAAGACGAACTTTTAATTGTATTGGTGACTATAAATAAATAAATAAATAAATACAGCTCTTACAGAAGTAATTGAGCACTTTATAATCATTTCTCCAATAATAGTAACAAAAAATTAACTATATATATATATATTCAAACCCATTCTCAACAGATATTACAAAGGTAAGAGACGGATTTTATCTTCTCTAATAACTTATAGAATAATTATATTAACTTGATGCTTCAAAGGAGTCTAATAATAGATGAGAAAAACTTTCTATCAGGGACCCCACTCTCAAAAAAGTGTTTTAATACTTTTGAGAGGGGTCCCTTGGAAAGGATTTTTCATTTATCCCCCTCATTTCATTCATTTTTATTTCATCCATTCATTCATTTTACCATTAATTTTTAACTATATATATATATATATATATATATATATAATATATATGATTGATAACACATATATTGGCCACACGACGACCACATTATCACGCAGATTAACATTACACTTATCTGATTCCATCTCCATTAATCAACACCTTAAAACATATTCATACTCCCCTCTACCTACCGCAAAATTCTAACCGAAAATACACGCACACTACATAAACAAAAAACTTCAAATAATCGAAGCTTTATATATAAAAAAAAAAACCTATCTTAAATAAAATAAACTTTGAAATAAGTCAACATATTCTAAAATGCTTATAATTTCCCGCCTATCCTCCTTCCACTATTCCCCTCCCCTTCTCACAACTTGTGTCCGCCCCCCCACAAAAAAATCACTACTGCCTCGATCGCTCGAACCACTACCATTCCTACAACCTCCCACTACCAATGGTTATTACCTCCCACTTCTAATTCCTTGCTACTACTCGTTCTCGTTAAAAACGAGACACGAAACCATACCATCGTTTCCTACCTGATGATGGCAAACTGTATAGCCGAAAGCGCTCGTTTTGAAACCTTTGGTGGACTGTTACACCAGTTCCACCCTGACACCAAAAAGATGACCCGAAAATTAGAAAGGATCAACCAAAAACTTGTATAAAAGAAAAAATGCTGCCAAAATACACTTATTTATATATATATATATATATATATATATATATATTCTTGAGTTGAAAGGGTTGTTGAATAAAGACTTGTTTTCATATTATTATTCTAATCTACAAGAATTGAAAAGGCTTCTTTTCTTTCCCTTATAAAACTTTCAACAATATGATAATGATCTGTTGACTATCATACGGGTTACTGGGTGGTTGGGGGACAATCGTCGATCAAGCCACCCCTACCACTCCACCAAATCTACCACTACAAAGGAAATATGCCCACATTTCACATCTAGGTTGTATTTTAGCGTAAAAAGTCCCAAAAACGTCAATGAAGCTTTAGTTTCGAATTCTCTTCATATTTTCATAATCTTTCTGGTCGTTAAGCGCCAAACACAGAGTTGCGGGTTGAGGGGGGGGGGTAATCAGATTATAAAGACATTAAAGACAGAAAGATAAGGACTGAACTCTTTATTTTCAGAAAACAGACGCCATTTCTTTATTTTTTTTACTTTTTTTTTCTTTTTTTTCTTATTTTTTTATTTCTTTTTTCTATTTTCCTTTTTTTCTTTATTTTCTTTTTAATTTTTCTTCTTTTTTCTTTTTAATTTTTCTTCTTTTTTTTCCTATCTTTTCTTTTTTATCAATTATCTTAATGTGGGTTCTTTAAAAAAAAAGGAACAATCTCGGAATCTTTCTTTTTTTTCTTTTTTCTTTTTCTTTTCTTTTTTTTTTCTTCCCTTTTTTTTTTCTTTTTACTTATTTTCTTTTTTTCTTTCTTGATTTTTTTTTGGTTTTTTCTTTCATTTATTTCTTCATATTTTTATTTTCAGCTTTTTTCTTTCATGTTTTTCTTTTTTCCTTCTTTTTTCTGTTTTCTTTCTTTTTTCTTCTTTTTTTTGTCTTTATCTTTTTTCTTTCTTGTTTTTCTTTGTTTTATTTTTTCCTTTTTCTTTCTTTTTTATCTTCAATTTTTTATTTTCTTCTTTTTTCTTGAAAAAAAAAGGATCAATCTCGGAATCTTTCTTTTTTTTCTTTTTTACTTATTTTCTTTCTTGATTTTCTTTGGGTCTTTTCTTTCTTTTTTTCTTCATATTTTTATTTTCATGTTTTTCTTTTTTCCTTCTTTTTTAACTTTTTTTCTTTATTTTTTATTTTCTTCATTTTTCTTTCTTTTTTTCTAGTTTCTTTCTTTTTTGTCTTTCCTCTTTCTTTTCTTTCTTGTTTTTCTTTGTTTTCTTTTTTCCTTTTCTTTCTTCTTTTTTCTTTATGTCTTTATTTTCTTCTTTTTCTTTTTCTTTTTCTTTCTTTTTTTTCTTTTTTCTTTGTTTTTTTTTTGTTTTGTTTTTTTTTTTTTGTTTTTTTGGGGGGGCTTTTTTTCTTATTTTTCTTCTCTTTTTTTTATCACTAATGGTCCTAATGGGGGTTCTTTAAAAAAAAAAGAAATCGTTTCAGAATCTTTGGAAAATACAGATCTCGTTGAAGTACGGACTGTCGAGGACGAGAATTGAGCGTGAAAAATGGCCAAGTCTCGCTGACGTCAAAACAAACACATTTAGGCATCGATCTGTTTTTCGTCTATTTTCATAAATTTAATTTAGTCACAACAAATAAAGATCCAGCAGTTCGATATGGAATTAATCAATTCTTATAGAAAATAATTTGGGTAATCTTTACATAGATTGACAGATAGATAAGATGGTCGAATAGAGATATGAACAGACTGATATATATATATATATATATATATATATATATATATATATATATATAGATATAGATATAGATATAGATATAGATATATAATATACCAAGCGTGTTGGTAGATCCTTGCGGAGAGAAAAAAACCAGCAGAAAGTTTGATTGTAAAAATAAACTACTAAACATCAACCAGGGAGAAGAAATTTTTTGAAAAAAAGAAAAGACCAAGATATTCGTACCAACAAAAAATAATCTATTGGTACAGTATTTGGCCAAAAGAAAAAACAATTTATATGTATATATATGTATATAAGATATATATATATATATATATATATTCATATAACCGCTAGGAGAAAGCTAATAAGTAAAAAGTGCTCGATAGTTGGAGGATCAGAATAGCGATGGGGTGCTTGTACTGATGTAATGGTTTCAGATTTGCTTAATTCAAAATTTTAAAAAAATATAAAATAAAAAATTTAAAAAATTTTAATATATAAATTAAATATTTATCAAACAATAGACTTATAGTGTTCTGTGTTTTTATTGGTCTGTCTGGTTCAGCTAATTTAAATGACTACTGTGGTTAGTACTATTTATCCGTCTTGCTCCTTGTCTCTGTAATCGGATTTTAGCCCTGAAGAGCTTTAAGCGAAACTAATAGTAGGTTCGTCTGACTCATTAGATTTATCTTTATTACTATATATATATATATATATATATATATGGGAGAATATGTGCTTAATTGAAGTCATTGAGAATTAATTAGTTGATAATTAATGAATTGGGCGAATATATCTGTTCAAATGTAAAGCGTAAACAAATCGAGAAAAGTCAATCTCTGTATGTACATTTTGGCCTATTATGCATCATCAGCAGAGTTATAGACAGGAAGCCGCTTTGTGCGTGATTCGAACCCTAACAGCCAGGCTGACAGGCGGGAATTCTAACCGTTACACCAGCTGGTCTTCCCAGATTTCTCGTATTGTTTATAAACTGATATATCCTACATTTCTGGAGACTTGTTTCTGGAGAAAATTGTCGGCTAAGGCCATATCAAACACATTGTTTGTTTGTTTACTTTCATATATATATATATATATATATATGGAAAAATAATAAGATTTAGATTTTTAGCATTATCGACTATTTCAGGGAACCTAGAGAAAATAGTCTATAATGTTACATATTTAAATCTTATGTTATTTTTCCTAATATAATTTTGCAAAGTAAGGTGTGCAGTGTGGCTTATTGTAGGTATTAACTAGACAGTGAGGGAGCCTATCCCCTTTTTCGAGAACACTAGACATGGGGGGGGGGTTCTGAGGGGAATCGCCACACCCACCGTCAGCTCCCCACTTTACCGCTCATATCATATTACCCTATCTGTGTTACTCATACGCTTAGTTGGCAGAGACCAGTATCGAACTCAGAACCTTACGATTCTAAGGCAGGTGTTCTAACGATTAAGCTGGTTTGCTATATTTATAAGTAAAGAGTGCTCAATATCATTAATAGAGCATATATATATATATATATATATATATATATATATATATATATATGTTAGAGTAGTGAAAACATAAAGTCAACGTTTGGTAACTATCTGTTTCACGCCAATGCGATGTTCAAACAAAAATTATTATTATTATTTTTTGAGTTTTCACATCAGTGTTAGCTGATGGTCTTTCACTGGAGTCTGAGTGACAGCAAGTCTCCTCAGGTCTCCAGGACTCTTCTGAGTATTCTGGCAGATTGCAGCAGTGCAGTGTTCTGAATGGTTTCAATCCTTCCTCTGATATCCAAATTATTATTATTATTATTATTATTATTATTATTATTATTATTATTATTATTATTGTCGTTGTTGTTGTTGTTGTTGTTTACTCCTTTTGAGTTTTTCACATCAGCGTTAGCTGATGGCCTTTCACTGGAGTCTGAGTGACAGCAAGTCTCCTCAGGTCTCCGGGACTCTTCTGAGTATTCTGGCAGATTGCAACAGTGCAGTATTCTAGATGGTCTCGATTCTCCCACTGATTCCCAGATTTTCCAAACTTTTTTCCAATCTTTTTTATTCAATCTATTATTATTTTTAAATAACAAAATGAAATGAAATAGAACATTTCTAGATTTTTTTTTCTATTATTATTATTTCATTTCATTTTGTTATTTAAAAATAATAATAGATTGAATAATGTACATATGGTTAAACTACTGACCGAAACACGTGTAAGTAAAATTAATTAAAATATCCTGTTTTATCCATTATCTATACTTTCTTTCCTTTATTTCTCTTTTCAACAGACACACACACACACACACACACACACACACACACATATATATATATATATATATATAAAGATAGATAGATAGATATAAACAGACTAAGATAGATGGATAGATAGATAGTTATAAACAAAGTAAAATAGATAGATAGATAAATAGATAGAAAGATAGTTATGAATAGACTTAAATTTCATTCTTAATTCAAAATTCAACTCTTAAGTATGTATATATGTGTACACATACACACCGAATACAACCATATACACGCACACACAAAAAGTAAACATAGGCACATATACGTAGACACACACATACACACACCCAAAAAGCATAAATTTAAGTAGAAAACATAGAATGTCTTCAGAACAAAAAACAAATTACAAACACACACACACCTGATATATCAAATGAACATCTGATGAACTTTATCAAGACAACCCAAATAAAAAAGTAATAAAAAAAGTTATTAAAAAAGTTATAAAAATTCAGCTAATGACTTTATTAGTAAACCACCCAAAAAACAAAAACACCTGTTTAAAAGACTAATGTTACAAATGAAATTCCATTCCACTCCCACAAAAACAGGAAGAGGAGGTGAAATACTCATGTGTATGTATATATATATACACATGCATGTAAAAATTCATTTTCATATTATCAATCAAAGCCTGAAGAAGATACCAGAAGATCTGAAACACGTGTTGCATATGTAAAACAAAAAGAATTTTAAAAATATTTTCTGAGCACAAAATACATTTTGCGGACCTTCCTTTTTTTTTATAAAATATTGAATTTTCTCCCGTTGGAACCAGAACAACATTTATATATATATATATATATATAACAATAATATCTTATTATAATGGAGATTATGTGTTTTTCTGTCTGTAACCGAAACTATATTACTAATCGAGTCACAATTAACATAGTTATTTTCATCACATTCTTTATTCATTTATATTTAAACCTTAATCATTAATAAAATTGCTTCACCTTTTTATTAGCGTTGTCCATATCTACATACTAATAACATGCTATTGTATTTATATATACAAAAAATAGCGGTTTGCAGTGTGAACGGGAAGGCTAATTTGCATATTGATATTAAAAACGTGATTTTATTAAATATGTGCTTAGTATTATTGATTTCTAACTGTTTGGTTTTATTTTAATGAATATAAACAAAAATCTCTTCAATGAATCTTAAATGAAATCCATTAACAAGAAAAAATAAGTGTAATTTTATTCTTTATTTCCTAATTTAACTAAATAGTTAAATAAGTAAAATTCAGCAATGAAAGACGACAGTGATGGAAGAGTAAGTTTCATTTCTATTTTTCTATTATACCCCCACTCTGTTACATATCTTTTTATCTGCATTCTTATTAGACTTTCTAATTTAATACGATATTTCATTACATTAAAACTTAAATACATGCACCCGGAGGGTGCATATATTTGCTAGTATATATAATATATATGCTCACAAACGTTCTATAAATGCTATCAGTATTGTAGGTTTGGTTATGGGTAGCACCCATTATCTACCGTGGGCAACTGGCCACTCGATGACGTCAGAAGGTTGGCAGACCAGAGTTCATACAGGCGCAGTCAACTGAATGGGTGCATTATGCCCAGAGTCGGGCTCGAACCTAGTTGTATGTTATACATGGCTGGCTCGAGGTGACTACGAACTAGGTCAAACCGGAAGTACGCAGATATTTAAACATTTTATTTTGATGCGCATATAAACAGAATATAAACAGCAGTGGTTGCTAAGCGCACCATGCATCCGGGGTGGGGTTAACTGTACTGATGGGAATTAAAGTACTATATATATATATATATATATATATATATATATATATATATATATCGATTAAAATAGATAAGGTGTTATCACCCTCCCATGCACCAGCGTAGCCCTCGTCTACAACGGATGGTTAAAATTCATTGTCTGATATTTCAGGTGCTTCTAAAAGAGAATGCCGACGGGGCTAAGTTATTTTTGGCATCACCAACCCGTACGCAGAAGAATCTGGAACTTGGTTTGAAGCTACCCAAACTTGGAAGGAAAGACAAAAATAATTCCAAAGCCAAATAGAATTAGTTTGATTTTAACGGCATGCCAAACGCTCTAGTTTTATTTTATGTCTAGAGGTTAGGGAATAGCGTTCGTTGTACATTCATAATTACATTTTTTGTGTAGTTGTTTCTTAAATTGTTAAATTTTTTTTTTTTTTGCCTTTTGTACATGACTTATATCGAATACGACTAATTTTCAAACAGATATATTTGAAGCGATACTTTGGTCTCAAACACGTACAACTACATATAAAAGTACAAGTAAACATTTTAATGGGGTAATCCTTACCTATTTCCTCGTAAATTCCAACCATAAGATTAACTGAACCCTCATTTTATGTCCGTGTTTTCGCAATAAATGTTTTATTTCTCTTGCACCTGTTATTTTACAATACTAAATATATTTTATTTATTTATTTTAATATTCACTTCAATGTGTATATTCTAAAAGTTTTTATTTTATGAGAATGTTTAGTTTTAAAGTGGTTAATTACAATACATTTAATGTTGAAAAATATTTTTTAAACTAAGTTTAATTGAAATTATACATTGCAATACTAACACAAACAACTGTCTCAATAATAGATTCAATAATTAATTTCAATGGTTAATTAAATGTATAGTAATTTGGGTACTTTGTTGTTTATTTTTTAAGCAATACGTAATTAAAAACAACCTTAATCCTCTAAAACCGTAACCCAATTCGCAAAATGTTAATTCATAGACTGTAGTTAAACTGTCATTGGGTACCACCAAAAAACTTTCCGTTTAAATTTTCCGTCATAAATCAGAAGTCAGCCCAATTCTCCCCTCTAAATAGTAGCGAATACTGGACTCTTTAACTTTGATATGGCAACCAGTCTAGGAGAAAGAAAACTCTGATTTCAAACCTGTTAAACCTTGCTTAAGAAATTGACTGTGTCACATTCTATTCATGCGGAGGGGTTGGGTGAATATGTATTATAAACCTTACAGACACTAAGTATTAGTAGAGCAAACTATGGTCTTAGGCAACCAGTTTAGGAGAAGGAAAACGTTGAATTCAAACCTGTTAAACTCCGCTTTGAAATAGATATTGTGTCACATCCTTCCCGTGCGGAGGGGTTGGGTAAATACATTCATGAATCAATGTATGATAGTAACAACTTATTGTCTCAGAAATTCAGACCCTGAAAATTATGATAATCTATATATTAATACGCTAGTAATTACCTACCTACCTACCTACATACCTGTGTCACACTTTGATACCCTTGATCCGGAGAAGCTTCATAGTTGGGGTGTTGATAGGGGATGGAGGTGTTAAAGGATGAAACATGGAAGTGCATCGGTTTCAATGGAATGGAAAGAGAAAGACAAAGCGAGAGAGCGAGAGAGAGAGAGAGAGAGAGAGAGAGAGAGAGAGAGTGTGTGTGTGTGTGTGTGTGTGTGTTAAATCAAGATCCCGCCATGTCGGCTGGGGCGTTAGAATGCACGGACTGCACCTCTGCAGAGGGGTACGACTCCCCCAATGGGGCCACCTGTTGGCCGTGGGTGGCGACCCGTGATGCTTAAGGATAGAGCCCAGGTGGATGAGCAGTTCATGACATGCAATACTCTACTTTGGCCCTATCTTGGGCTAGACGGGCGGTCGAAGAGGCCCCCTCCGATCAATCGACTGGTCACGTCAAGCCCTAGCACCTATATGATTCTCCCAACCCTATTGCCCTTATGGCAAGCCCCAACCCCTTTTTTATCATATGGGTGCTAGAAGGCGGTGGCTGTGGGTCTACATGTCCTGGGAATGACGTTAAACTCTATCTGATGGTGCGGTTCCAGTTTTGGAGGTTTGGGGAATGTGGAGCACCCCTTCATCACCATTGCTCCCTGGACCACTCTGACCCGGAGTGGTAGTACCTGTTAGGGTCCCATCTATGGGTTAAAAAGAAAAATGTATTTATAAAAAAATTGCATTATCCATTAAGAATTGATTTATTTCAAAACTTTATCGGCATTAAATGACCCACTGAGGTTGATATGCCGTAAAACAAACCTAACCAAACCAAACTAAATCAAGATCCTTATCCTTTTAACACATTGAACTATTTTCAATGGCTCTTAAGTATACTTAAAAAAACGTTGTAATAGTTAAATCATCATACTGTGGTAAACCCACAGATCCCGCTATATACAGATATATATATATATATATATATATAATATATATATATATATATATATATATGAGTAAGAAAAGGTGGAATGAAAACATCACAAATGCCGTTAAAGAAGAAAACAATTTATAATATAATCATAGCTGATATTGATCAATATTTCGATTTTACAAAAATCATCATCAGAGCTCATTCACTCCGTAGTTGTTTGGGTCGGAGAGAAAGTCAAATGAGTTTACAAAACAAAAAACCTTAATACTGCAAAAAACGAAAGACGTTACAATATTCACCAACGTGGGCATTCGCGCCATATATATGTCGGTCATGTCTCATATGTATATCTTTTGTCAACCAAATGTAGCGAATTTTTGAGATGTTGGCAACAAGACGAAACAATTTAAACGGAAGGGGATGGGTATTAAGAAATGTGACGGTTGGAATTCAAAAGATTTTTAGTAAAGGAATTTTTTACGATTAATTGTTTTTATTATTTAAATTTTATTTTTAAGTTCTGTAATTCATAAATGATTAGATATTACTTTATTTATTTTTATATATAAAGTGAAAAAGTTATGGGCGGAATATGTTAATATTTTAGAAAAGGAATTTTTATATATTTTTACTTTACGATTAATTATTTTTAATTTTTAAATTATTTTTAAGTTCTGTATTAATGAATGATTAAATATTTATTGTGTTTGTTATATATATATATATATATATATATATATATATATATATATATATATATATATATATATAAAAAGTATACGTTTTCTTTTCTTCTAGTTTGTGTTGATTAGGATTATTGTTTGAATGTTCTTGATCAAACAAAAGACGTCTCTGCTGATCGTTTTCGCTTCTACTCTCGCTATGACATAAGTTTTAATTCCAACCTTTGATATTAAATTTATACGCCCAGAGGAGATAGAATTACGTGTATAAAATGGCGGTGGCCTGGGGGTGAGGGAGGGCAGGTGAGTTGGTAAATCGATGGCGAAAACTGACCTGGCTTTTCTTTCTTTTTTTTTTTTTTTTTTCGTGCTGCGTCATTGGCCCTAAAAAAAAAAAACAGAAGCCTCTAGAAAATAAGCAAGGTTACACCAGGCATAAACACGGCTCAAAGATCAAAGCTCAAAGTTTTGAGCGACGCTGAAAGAAGATCTTTATTACCTCCCCTTTTCCCCTCTTTTCAATGAGTTGATTCTTTTTACAGAGCGGCCATTTTGATCAGATCAAAGAAATTACGACTTGATTTCAAGTAAAGAGACAAAAAAGTCATTCAATCTGACTGACCTCAGCCTGTCCGTTCGTCCAACTGACCTTCCTAGTTCAAGTGTAGCTTGACTAAATCTCAGACGTTTGATTGGAGATTTGGTCTCTATTCGTCTGTAACCGAAACGACCTCACTGCTTACGTCACATTACCCAAAATTGTCAATACATAGAATAAAGTACAATTTCTATTAATAATGGAGATTCGCTTCCGGTTTTTGTCTGCAACAAAAATTACGTCACTGCTTACGCCACATTACCCAAAATCGTCATAACATAGAATAAGTACACTCAAAATTTGAACATGCAACATTAGACAGTCCTCATTGTTTTTTAAAACAAGTTTTGATAAATACATGACTGGTATTATATATCTATATATCGTCGTCGGGGTGGCCTAATGTCGGTATGAGCCATACAGCAAGGGAGTCTATACCTTTTTCACTAGCGCTAGACCAAGGAGATTAATTTTAGCATCTGAGGTGGAGCGCCACACCTACCATTAGCTCCTTACTTTACCGCACAGATCCCTGTGCTACTCATACGCTGAGTTGGCGAGTGCCGGTATTTACATTTCATTTGTTTTATTTTTTAATCCTTTAATGAATTTGATGATTTTTACTTACTTAGGGTACAAACTCGCTGACATTGAATTTTTAACTCCCACCCCTCAGGCAATATGTTTCAAAAATCTATTTTTACATCGCCCGGGGTGCGTTTTTTATTTTGCTAGTTAATATAAATGAAATTGTTATGTTTTTTATGTGTACAGATGAAATTGTATGGAATGATCAACTCAAGGCGAGGTTGTTGCAAAATGAACAAAAGGATTTATTAAACACAGAGTAGAAAAATGCTTTCTAACTCGCAGACGACATTCCAGTAGCTGAGAGGACGCTGCGTTCTCAAATATTCGAATGTAAACAAAACAAAGGGAAGCAACTCTATTTCAGTTGAAGCCTATTTAGGTTAGGTGACCCTAACAGAAATAAATAAAAGCTGTTCCTTGAATCCCGCACGAGCATGGTGTGACACAAGGTCAATCTTTAAGCGGAGTTTAACAGTTTTGAAATCAGAGTTTTCCTTCTTCTTGACCTGTCGCCATATCAAGGTTAAAGAGCCCAGTCTGCCCTACTATTTACCCATAGCTGGAGGGGGAATAGTGCGATGCCTACTTCTCCTAAGAGTGTTAGCGCTATGTGAAATGCAAACAGGCTTGTCCATGATTTAAATTCGTATAGCCGTGTCCATTTCCAACGACGATAACTATCACACATTTTTTTGTGGCCTTGTACCAGACTAGATTGAGCTTAGTGGTGTGACAGCTTATAATTTTGTTTTGCAGACTAATTTATTTATTGAGCTCGAACCTCACTGTGTGCTTCATTACTGTGGATTTATACCGGGCTAAGTAAATCTTCAATAACCATACAGTATTGTTAACGATGTGTTGGATTATTTTTTTACGTGTGTGTGCTAAAGACCACGACTTATATTTATAGACTGTTCCAGAACAGCGATGGAAGAATTGGCCTAAACAGGCATTTACTTTACAATTTAAAGGTATTGATAAATCGTCCTAAAATTACTCGCTGAAAAGACAGCTTAAAGGATTGAAAGACAGGTTCAACTCTGATATAACTCCTACATTAAGGACAGATCAACATCTGCGTGTGATCTTGAACAAGTCGTGGACACAAGCCTCGACAAGGAAGCAGCTGTACGGCCACCTGCCCCCTATCTCACAAACCATCCGAGACATGCTGGACACTGCTGGAGAAGCAAGGACGAACTCATAAGCGACGTTCTCCTGTGGAAACCAACACATGGAGATGCTAGTGTGGGCCACCCAGCAAGGACCTATATTGTCCAGCTTTGCGAGGATACTGGATGCTGCGCAGAGGACATCCCAGTGAC
Organism: Doryteuthis pealeii; assembly: GCA_023376005.1. Classification (NCBI taxonomy): domain Eukaryota; kingdom Metazoa; phylum Mollusca; class Cephalopoda; order Myopsida; family Loliginidae; genus Doryteuthis; species Doryteuthis pealeii. Next base: position 6,529,172 of record CM042163.1, read on the forward strand.
AATGAATGATGGAGAAGGTTGGTGATAGATTGTCATGGATATCCGTGTTAATTGCGCGACATGATGATGACGATGACAAATGATTATCATCAGTTATTTGAAACCATATAATTGCTTGAAAAAAAGACTAACTTCGGCATTAGATAACCCATCAGGGATTGAGATGCCGGAAAAACCAACCAACCAGCCAAGTCCTCTCTGGGTGATTGGCAAGTTACATCAAGGTGGTTCGACCAGTCCTCGAGATATTCAAAATGGCTGTGAGAGCCCTGATTTATTATTTTGGTACGGTGCTATTGTGGTATAATGGTTAGCAAACGAATCTTTCTCATTCATTACCATTGAATAGCGAGTTCGATTCTCACCGGGTGCCCATACTTGCGACCTTGTGTTACATCCTACTCGTGGCGAACGGGTTGGGTAAATACATACTATAGACTAAACTAAGTTTAGGCAACCAACTGTAATGTGATGGTTCGCATCATTGACTTATAAACCGAAGTGATTTCGATCCTCACCGTGTGGCTCATAAATAGGGCCTTATACCAAGCTAACCTTGCAATATTTAACAATCCTATCATACATACCAATTCACCACTGTAGTGAGCTCAATTCTCATTGGTGCCTTATTACTTTGGCCTCATGCCAGACTTAACAGATAATAGGTAACATTAAGCACCTACCGTAGTACAATCGTTACCTTCTCTCTCTCTCTCTCTCTCTCTCTTCTCTCTCTCTCTCTCTCTGGTGTGTGTGTGTATGTATCGTGCTTGATTTTCATTGAGTGCCTCTAAACTCCTGGCCTTGTACCAGACAATGATAATCCAAATAACTCTCTAATTGTTGTTTACTGTTTGTCACAACAAGCAAGCCTAGAGATGCCAAATTTTTTTGTTTCTTTTCCTGAGAGTCGGGTTGGCCGGTAAACCAAGACGACCAAATTTATCTCACCCCACTTCCGCCTATCGTGGGAGACGACTGGTGTCTGTGGTGTACGCCATTGCACCGAGGTCTGTCTTATACTTTGCCCCTCAATCTTAAAAAGCCGAGGCCAGACGGAAGCCAACGGGAGTGCAACGTACAAGAAATGGAGCTAGGAACACAATTAGATTGGAGGAGATGGGTGATGCCGGAGGGGAGGAGATTTGAGGATATTGCTGCTTCGTTTAATTCTTCCGTTTATTTTTTTTCATTCTTTTTTATTTTTTTTTTTTTTTTTTTTTTTGAAAACAATTCTTATCTTCATCTAATATTTTTTTCTTCTTTTTTTATTTTTCTTATTCGTCCTTCAAAAAGTTATCAGCTTTTTTTCTTTTTTGGAGAATTTTTAATTATGTTCATTTAACTTTTTTCATTCTTTTTTTTCTTCATTCTTTTTTTTTAATTCTTTTTTTCTTCACTCTTTTTTTTCTTCTTTTTTATTCTACATTCTTTTTTCTTCATTCTTTTTTTTCTTTTTTTCATTCTTTTTTTCTTTTTTTTTTTCATTCTTTTTTTCTTCATTCTTTTTTCTTCATTCTTTTTTTTCTTCATTCTTTTTTTCTTCATTCTTTTTCCTTCATTCTTTTTTTCTTCATTCTTTTTTTTCATTCTTTTTTCTTCATCTTTTTTTTCTTCATTTTTTTCTTCATTCTTTTTTTCTTCTTTTTTCTTCATCTTTTTCTTCATTCTTTTTTTTTCATACTTTTTCTTCATTCTTTTTTATTTCATTCTATTTTTCTTCATTCTTTTTCTTCATTCTTTTTTTTCTTTTTTTTTTTCTTCATTCTTTTTTCCCCTCTTCCAAACCCTCATCCCCACTACCACAAACACTAACAAAAACTAATACTACTACCACAACTAATACTACTACTTATTGTTCTATTTTAAACTTTTGAGAAGTGCCGATTTAGCTGAGTCGGTAGAGTGTCGGATTAGGAACCACAACGTTTCGAGTTCGATACCGGCCCTCGCCAACTCAGCGTATGAGTAGCACAGGGATCTGTGCGGTAAAGTGAGAAGCTAATGGTAGGTATGGCGCTCCGTCTCAGATGCCAAAACCAATCTCCTTGGTCTAGCGCTAGTGAAAAGGGGATAGACTCCATCGCTGTATGGACAATACCGACAACTAGGTATTCTTATACTTCTCTTTGTCTTAACTATTCCTTCTTCTTCTTCTTCTTCTTCTTCTTCTTCTTCTTCTTCTTCTTCTTCCTTCTTCCAATTCCAGTTTGACCAGCAGATCAATTTTCCAAAAACAAGCAGCAATCTGCTCAATTAATTGACACCGATCCACCCACCCCCCACCCTCACTAGACGATCTTCTCTCCACCCTCCACCCTCCACCCGAATTGAAGAACCCCTAAAACAAAAACTGGCATCAATCTAAACAAATATCAAGGTGTTCCAGTAGAAATGATCCTACATAGAGTTTAGCATCTCCCCCCCTCTCTCTCTCTCTCTCTCTCTATCACACACACACACAAACACATACACACGCGCGTGCGCACACACACTCTTTCACAAATTCTCTCTCTCGATTTCTCTCTCTCTCTCTCTCTCTCCCTCTCTTTCTCTCTCTTTATCCATTTCTCTCTGTCTCTCTGTCTCTCTCTCTTCCTCTTTATCCATTTCTCCTCTCTCTCTCTCTCTCTCTCTCTCTCTCTCTCTCTCTCTCTTCACTCCGTCTCTCTGTCTCTCGCTTCTCTTTATCCATTTCTCTCTCTCTCTCTCTCTCTCTCTCTCTCTCTCTCTCTCTCTTTCACACTTTATCTTTATCCATTTCGACCTCTCCCCTCTTTCTCCCTCTTTGTCTCTCAGTCTCTCTCTTTCTCTTTATCCATTTCTCTTCTCTCTGTCTCTCTCTCTCTTTCCCTCTTTTCTTTATCCATTCTCTCTCTCTCTCTCTCTCTCTCTCTCTCTCTCTCTTTATCCATTTCTCTCTCTCTCTCTCTCTCTCTCTTTTCACACTTTATCTTTATCCATTTCGCCCTCTCCCTCTTTCTCCCTCTCTTTGTCTCTCAGTCTCTCTCTTTCTCTTTATCCATTTCTCTCTCTCTCTGTCTCTCTCTCTCTCTTTCCCTCTTTCTCTTTATCCATTTCTCTCTCTCTCTCTCTCTCTCTCTCTTTTCCATTTCTCTCTCTCTCTCTCTCTTATCCATTCTCTCTCTTCTCTCTTTATCTCTCTGTCTCTCTCTTTCTCTTTATCCATCTCTCTCTCTCTCTCTCTCTCTCTCTCTCTCTCTCTCTCTCTCTCTCTCTCTCTGTTTCCCAAATGTTTAATTATATCGATTGTGACACAACATCCCAAAGAATTATGTCAGGTGTCAGCTAGTTCATCTGAAACCTTCTAAAAAGCCTATCTCACGATATTCTTAGATTTTTTAACCAAGTTTCCAACTTCCATGTTTTCTTATGCATCCATTTACCCAACCTCTCCACTATCCACGGACAGAATGAGATACAAAGTTAATTTTGAAGCGAACTATACTTTGTTTAAATTCAATTTTCTTCCTCCTCGACGAGGACGCGCTCCGCAGTCAATTTTAACTTCACGGTTCCAGCAGATCACAGGGTGAAGTTGAAGGTAAACGAAAAGATATAATTAAATACCTGGACCTTGCCAGAGAATTGGAAAAGCTATGGAATATGAGCGTCAAAGAGATACCAATTGTGGTTGGTGCACTTGAAACGGTCCCAATAAGAAAGTGAATCTCTGATAATTGCAGCACAAGATAATGCCATTAGGACAAATTATATAAAGCAAAAATAGATAAGACACAACCGAATAGCAAGTGTAGAATGTTTGGGGAATAAGACGAAACTGTCAATCACATAATAAGCGAATGCAGTAAACTAGCACAAAGTGAGTACAAGACTAGACACGACTGGGTGGGAAAGGTGATTCACTGGAAATTGTGCGAGAAATTCAATTTTTACCATTCAATTAAATGGTATATACACAAACTTTGAGATACAACGGATCACTTAATCCCAGTCAGGAGACTAGACCTGGTGTTGATCAACAAGAAAAAAGAACTTGTCATCTCGTGGATTTTGTCGTCCCGGCCGATCACCGAGTGAAAGTGAAAGAAAGCGAAAAGATAGACAAATACTTGGACCTTGCTTGAGAAAAACTGTAGAACATGAAGGGGAAGATCGTACCAATTGTAACTGGTGCCCTAGGAACTGTCCCAGGGGTCTAGATGAACTGGAAATCAGAACAAGAACCGAGACCATCAAGACTACATCATTGTAGAGATCAGCTGGAATACTCAGAAGAGTCCTGGAGACCTGAGGAAACTTGCTGTCACTCAGCCTCCAATGGACCACCGTCTCTGGCAGAAGTGAAAACCTAATAATAATAATAATAATAATAATAATAATAATTTGAACTTTGCCAGAGAACTGAGGAAACTGTGTAACATGAAGGTGAAGGTTGTACAAATTATAATTGGTGCCCTGGGAACGGTCCCCAAATCTCTGGAAAAAATGTGGATGGATTGGAAATCAGAGGAAGAATCGAGACCATTCGAACTACAGCACTGTTAAACTCGGCTAGAATTCTCAGAAGAGTCCTGGAGACCTGAGAAGACTTGCTGTCATTCAGCCTCCAGTGGACCTCCGTCTATGGAAGTGTGAAAACATAATAATAATAATAATAATAATAATAATAATAATACAAGAAATTCAATTTTCACCATTCAACTAAATGGTATATGCACAAACCTGAATCTGTCCTGGAGAATGAGACGCACAAAATTCTCTGGGAGTTTGAGGTACAGACGGATCACCTAAACCCGGCCAGGAGACCAGATCTTGTCTTGGTTGACAAGAAGAGGGAGACTTGTCATCTCGTGGACTTTGCCGTCCCGGTTGATCACAGAGTGAAAATGAAAGAAAACGAAAAAATCGATAAATACTTGGACCTTGCCAGAGAACTAAAAAAACTGTGGAACATGAGGGTTAAGGTCGTGCCGATTGTGATTGGGGCCCTTGAACAATCCCAAAGGGTTAGAAAGGATTCTGGATGAATTAAAAATCGGAGGAAGAATCGAGACCATCCAGACTACAGCATTATTGAAATCGGCTGGAATACTCAGAAGAGTCCTGGAGACCTGAGGAGACTTGCTGTCACTCAGCCTCCAGTGAACCATCGGCTTCTGCAGGTGTGAAAAACTCGAATGGAGTGAAATAATAATAATAATAATAATAATAATAATAATAATATAATATAAAAGCCCCCCCCCCCCCGAAGTGGCGATGAAATGTCATTCAGTAAATAGAACTCTCTACAAAATAAAAACAAAATAAATACTCTGGATCTGAAGAATTATAATGTATTCCAAATGTGAGATTTTCTTTATTGGCCAAGAAAACGAGATGCGCCGTTGCAAAGAAGAAAAGCAAACACAACAGGAAATTGGTGTTTATTTTTAGGCCCATAAAGCAGTCGCTTGTGATGACACCATGTCGTGGACTTCCGGTTTCTTGTAAGGGCAGTAACCCAAAACAAGCGGATGACTGAGAAGTTTAAACGGAAGAACGAACACAGACGAACGCCGTCGTCGTCGTCGTCGTCGACAGAACAGTGAAACTTTAGTAGGATCCAACGAGAATATAAACTGTTCTGTCCAAATTCCGCGTGGCGCGTATTTTCAGGGGGGGGGGTTCTACAGGAAGATGGCTGACTGGTTAAATCTTTCTACAAAAAAAAAAAAAAAAAAACAAGAAACAATATTTAAACCGCTGTAAAAAGACAAATATAACACAAAGATTTGAATGTTTCTCTGATGTTTGAGATGAGGCTTGAAGATTAGTATTATCTGCGTTATTCGGACTATTGTCCCCATCTTCATTGTTATTTGTACAACGTTTCGGCCGATATACCCTCCGGCCTTCTTCAGGTATTTCTTGTCGGACTCGGGAACCTTCTTTTCGGACTCGGGAACTTTCTTGTATTCGGGAGCCATCACGGAACTTTGAACCTAACCCTTTATTTATTCCACGGGGGTATCCTGTTCTCATTCCGCTAACCATAGCTGGGGTAGGAGTTGTGCTAATTAATTATTTTTCTAACTGCTTTCACTCAGGATTGAACTCGGGAACCAGAGATAACTGTCACTTAGAACTGTCTTTTAATCCAACTGCCTAATCCACTCGGCCATGAGTCCGACAAGAAATACCTGAAGAAGGCCGGAGGGTATATCGGCCGAAACATTGTACAAATAACAATGAAGATGGGGACAATAGTCCGAATAACACTAATAATACTAAAGATTTGAATGTCTACATCAAATAAAAATATTTTGCTAGCTTGATTCCCTGTGTAGGGACTAGAACTCTCCTGTGCCTTCGGGGACAGGAGTAGAAAAGGTAACGTCCCTTGTCAGGTTGGGTGAAGAACCCTCTTTACGGGTTTTGGTACCAACGTGTGAGCCTCGTAGAAACGAGCTGTTGTCTCAGTCTCTTGTGACTGAAGGAACTTTCCCCCTCAGTGAGGGAGTAACAACTGCAGACCCAACCTGACACCCCCCTCAACGAGGGAGATATATGGACTGTAAGTACTGCCCCTAAGTATTTGTTATATTGACTGTTGTTGAGTTTATATGTGAATAAATAAGGTTAAAAGTACATGTGCTTTCCCTTTCGTCTTTACATTCTGTGAACTTATATTTTGTTCCTCATAGACTGTAGACAGCTACTCCTACACCTGCATAAATGATGAGATCATTTACGAATGGATTGGTTGGTTGGTTGGTTGGTTGGTTGGATTTTACGGCATGTTAACCCTTGTTGGATTATCTTATGCCAAAGACTATTAGATTGGTTGGTTGGATTTTACGACATGTCAACCCTTGTTGGGTTATCTTATGCCAAAGACTATTAGATTGGTTGGTTGGATTTTATGGCATGTCAGCCCTTGTTGGGTTATCTTATGCTAAAGACTGTTAGATTGGTTGGTTGGTTGGTTGGATTTTACGGCATTTCAACCCTTGTTGGGTATCTTATGCCAAAGACTGTTAGATTGGTTGGTTGGATTTTACGGCATGTCAATTATCTTATGCCAAAGACTGTTAGGTTGGTTGGTTGGTTGGATTTTACGGCATGTCAACCCTTGTTGGGTTATTTTATGCTGAAGACGTTTTGTTTTATTCATTCTTCGTGGTTACTAAATTTTCAAACACATTTCTAAACTCATTTTTTCTATTTAACTCGTAGATGGGACCCTAACATGTATTCCCACTCCAAGTGGATCTGGGAGTAATGGCGATGAAGGGATACTCCATATTCCCCAGAGCTCTAGCATTGGAACTTCCCCATCAGATAGAGTTTAACATCATACCCAGGACACTAAGACCCTCATACACCGCCTTCTAGTACCTATATGATAGAATAGGGTTGTAGGTTTGCCATAAGGGCAATAGGGTTGGGATAATCATATAGATGCTAGGGCTTGACGTGACCAGCCGATTAATCAGAGGGGGTCTCTCCGACCAGCTGTTTAGCCTAAGTAAGGGCTAAAGTATTGTGAAAATCATTTCCAATGCATTTTTATAGTAAAAATCATTGTCCAATGGATTTTTTATAGTAAAAATCATTTCCAATGCATTTTTATAGTAAAAATCATTTCCAATGCATTTTTATAGTGCAAAAATCATTTCCAATGTATTTTATAGTAAACATCATTTGCAATGCATTTTATAGTAAAAATCATTGTCCAATGGATTTTTATAGTAAAAATCATTTCCAATGCATTTTTATAGCATTTTTATAGTAAAAATCATTTCCAATGCATTTTTATAGCAAAAATCATTTCCATTTTTATAGTAAAATCATTTCCAATGCATTTTATAGTAAAATCATTTCCAATGCATTTTTATAGTAAAAATCATTGTCCAATGCATTTTTATAGTCAAAATCATTTCCAATGCATTTTCATAGTAAAAATGCATTTCTATTGTAAAATCATTGCCCAATACATATCAAACGTTGTAATATTTAAATTATCATACTGTGGTATATCCACAGGTTCTGCTAGTTCTGTGTACATTTCTGGGTTTTATCTCAGGGATTTATTTCGCGACAAAATATGTTTGCTTTTGCTTTCATCATAACAACTATTTGGATAGCATTCACATTATATTAAGTCTTATGAATAATCTCAAGTTGATTTAAAGAATATAGGTGGGGGGGTAGGTTATACGCCATTTTGTATAACGGATTTTGATATCCTTGAAGTTAATGAAACACCCCCCCCTCTGCTTGTGGATACCGAGGAATGACTCTATCTATAATTGTGTATGACATACAGGTTTTGACTAAGTAATGGCTTGTCTCCTGAATCAACTGTTGAAATAAAATTGTGTCTGTGTGTCGAATCTGTTGGTATTTACAACACTTAGCGTAATGCTTATCGTCTTAGGAAATGGGCACAGAGTCCCGAGTTCAAACCCTGGACAGGGCTGTTTGAATTTCATTTTTGCATTAATGCTATTGGGAAAGGTATGAATCCATCTGTTATCCTAAAGCTATGAGGAGATAGTATGGGATATTTTTTTAGGCTTGGTAAGGCAACCAATCTAGGAGAAGGAAACTCTAATTTCAAACCAGTTATACACCATTTAAAAATGCGTCGCATCCTGTCCGTTTCGGAGGGGTTGGGTAAATACATACTAAGCTTAGCCTAGTACTATGTAGCGAAAAGATTGCGTTGGACGAATATTTTAAGAGAAGGTTGTTGGCCAGCTTTAAAATAACATTATTCAATGTCTCTGAATTTTTTAGATGAGGCTTGATAATTAGTATTATTTGGATTATTCAGACTATTGGCCTCATCTTTATAAAGATGAGGCCAATAGTCCGAACAATCCAAATAATACTAACATTATTAAAGTCTTGACTACCAGTAATACGTAATGATATAATCTATAAGAAAAACATTGATTGCCATGACTCTCTCTCGCTAGCCGTCCCTATCCGTCATCACTCCTAACAAGTCCTCCTCTCAACATCCAATATCCGAACAGAACTAATAAATGTAAGTCCTTACTATTTGGCTCACTCTGGTGTGTCCATGAGTAAGCGGCCACAAAATAACATCCTTTATGAGTTTTTCCAGCAATTTCTACTGTGTGTTGTTCGTCTTAGTTGAATTGATCGTGTGATAGGTGGCAAGTGGCCACACAGCTGCTTTTTGTGTTGTGCTGTTTAAAGAATTTGTTCAGGACAGCACACAACATCCTGGTATAGTTTATATCTAGCTTTTTTCCCAATCGTTTCGGTAAAGTCAAAGTGGTGCAGACATACAATAGCACAGATACGGCTACAACTTGGAAGAATTATCGCTTTATCTTATCAGAGAGATCAGATTTCTATATGATCGATAATCTGTCAATAAAAGTCCATGATTTTCCTTAGTTTATATTGTCATATCTTTCTGTAGATGAGATATTGCTCCCAAGGTATTGAACTGGTCTACTAAAATCACGGGTTTGCCATTTAATGGGGGGAAACACAAGCCATAGCCGTATAAGTACTATTGTATGGCTGCTACACTTGTACTTTGACAAAACCCAAGTGTGAATGTGATTATGTGACTGGAGTTTTAACTTGCTTACTACAATGTTGCAGTCCAACATGTTACCTACTAGGCCACGAGGACAACCCCTGCCCCTATTTTAGATAAGTCAATTTTCCTTTTTGAGACTACCTTCTCAAGAAATATGAAATTTTTTTCTCTACACAGCAATATACTTTTCAACTGTATATAATTCGAATTGATAATTATATTATCTTTGGGTTTATTATGGTTAGTTGCTAGGTTGGATTTTATGGCACGTCAACCCTTGTTAGGTTATTCTATGCTGAGGACATTTTTTTTTTTTAAATTTTCATGCTTGATGGGTATTCAAGATTTTTTTTTAACTTAATTTTTTTCTAAACACATTTTTTGACTGCTGTTATTTGTATACAATTCAAATTGATAATTATATTATCTTTGGGTTTATTATGGTTGGTTACTATGTTGGATTTTATGGCATGTCAACCCTTGTTGGGTTATTTTATGCCGAAGATGGGTTTTTTTTTCATTCTTGATGGATATTCAAATTTTTTTTTAAAACTTAGTTTTTTTAAGCACATTTTTTAGCACACACACACACACACACACACACATATATATATATATATATGTATATATATATATATAAATATCCAAATCATAACGGTCTATCTCAAACGTTCTATTTTCAGCGTTCCAAATTTTTGAAAAAATTCGATTTTCGAATATTTCCAAAAATCTCTGTTGTTTTTTTCCCAACGAATTTTTTCATTCAAAATAAATGTTTACTCTGATGAAGGTCGATTCTTCTATGTGTGCGAAATATTTTCACACACATAAACTGACCGAAACACATGTGTAAGTGATATCGATTAATGTGATATCGATTAAATTCATTTTATCCATCTATATTTCTTTTCTTTACTCATTTTTCCTCATATATATATAATATTTTAATCCCAATATATATATATATATATATTTTAAATCCCCAATATCCCCAATCCCAATCCCCCAACACACCCCAAACTTCCATCTCCTCTCTTAATATAAAACATGAAATTCCTTTTCATGACATCTCTCCTATACCCCTCTTACAATATACACAACACCTCTCCCTACCTCTTACCAACACACACACACACACGCGCACACACACACACACACACACACACACACAACCTTGAGCTTTCACTTCCTGTCGTTTATCGCTACAGAAAAAAAAATTTATACACACACACACACACACAACCACATACCTAAAAAATTGCACAATGTTTTCCTTCAATACACACACTAACAGCGTTACATACTCACACCTTAAAATAGAATATTTGATGTCATATTTCAAAACGTCTCCTTTTTTTCAAACTTCAGAAAATTTTTTAAACAGACTGAATAAGAAGGATTACTACTCACTTTTTCTCATCTTTCTGTGATATATAATTTCTTATCTTATGCCTGAAGATGATCTATTTAATAGATCGAACACTGCAGCGTCGGCCAATAAACTCACACTTAACCCATTTAAACCTGTGTTTTTCAATTTTCATATATATATATAATATATATATATATATATATATATATAGAGAGAGAGAGAGAGAGAGAGAGAGATAGATGTGAGGTATCCAAAACTTGGTAGTAAGGGAGATGATTCTATATGTGATTTCTAAGATACACTGTATTATTATTATTGTATGATCCAGTATGTATAAATGAGAAACCTAAATAGGAGGTACATGAGGATGCTGCATACTGTTTTGAACAAATCCTTGGAAGCAGTACCCTACAAAACAGCAGCTGTAAGGCCACTTACTTCCTATCTCACAAACCATCTAAGTACATGACATGCTGGGCACTGCTGGAGAAGCTAGGACGAAGTGACGTTCTCGTATGGACTAATACACATGGACACACCAGTGATGTCCGCACAGCAAAGACTTACATACAACAGTTATGAGAAAGCATTTAGACATTTTTTAAAATGTATTTGTCTGAATTTTTGACAACGGTGATAATAAAATAGAATATTTAACATGGCTTTGAACTTGTACCCGTTGTACCTGGTTAGCGGAATAGAACTGTCTATCCGATGGATTGAATAAAGAGTTCGAAATTCTGTTCAAGGCTCCCGATTACGACATGAAGGCTCTACCCCAGCTATGGTTAGCGGAATGAGAACAGGATACCCCCGTGGACTAAATAAAGGGTTAGGTTCAAA
>CM042163.1:6545936-6570936 GCA_023376005.1 Doryteuthis pealeii
ACCTTGTGTCACATCCTGCTCGTACAGAGGTAGTGGTAAATCTGCCCAGCTCTCTCTCTCTCTCTCTCTCTCTCTCTCTCTCTCTCTCTCTCTCTCTCATATATATATATATATTTATATGTATGTATATATATATATATATATATATACCAACCCATGCGCACGAGTAGGATGCGACACAAGGTCAATTTCTTACGCGGAGTTTAACAGGTTTGAATTCAGAGTTTTCCTTCTCCTAGACTGGTTACCTAGCCATGGTTAAAGAGTCCAGTCTGCCCTGCTATTTATCAATAGCTGGAGGGAGAATTGGATTCATACCTTTCCCAAGGGTATTAGCGCCATGTGAAATGCCAACGTCTTTGTCCAAGAATTGAACTCGCGTTGACGAGTCCGTTTCCTACGACTCTAGCCATTAGACCACGCGCCTCCATTATATGTATGTATATACACACACACGCACACACATGCACACACGCATGCACACACGCATATATATATATATATATATATATATATATATATATATATATATATATACCGAGAGTACAAGTTTTGTGAAATTCTGTCCGCTTTTTCTCTGTCAGTCCAATTATCACTAGTATTTTCTTTTTCTTAATTTCTTTTCAAAAATATTTTTAAAAGATTTTCTTTTCGAGACTTTTTTATTTTATTTTTATTGACAATTAATTTTACTCTGAGTAATTACAAACAGCATGTGCGCGGTCTGCAATTACTTCCTCGTGCGACCTTTCTACATGGCTCCGGGGACAGTGGAAGAAGCACTGCCAGCTTCCAGACGCTTCTCTTCAAATGAACACCCCCACAATGGACTCACAACTACCACTACCACCACCACCACCACCATTATTATTATTATTATTATTATTATTATTATTAGTTCCAAACGTGTACTGACTTTTTAAGGCGTTAAATTATTTTTTTCACCTCTGGACTTTCGCAGATGTCTTAGAAAAATAGAAAGTACGTTTTAACTCAAGTTGGGTTTTTATTGAAAATCTACAGTTTTTTTTTTGTTTTTTTGTTTTTTTTAGGGGGGTAGGATTCGAGATTTTAGGGGTCATATTCAGACGTGTAGGGGGGTGGGGATCAATCGGTGTAATCTTTCTCTCGATTTTTATTTTTTTCTAATCTGTAAGTACTTTACTTAAAACTATTTATTCAGTCGTCTTTTACGAGTGGAACCGACAACCGCCTTCAGGTTTTGTTTTCTTTTCTTCTCAGTTCTCGAAATGCTATCCTGGCCACAGATCAACACAGATCACGAAAGATTGGTAATTATTTGCAAAAGATATTCTTAGTCTGGCACAAGGCTAGAAGAGGTGTATCCTTATCGAAGTCATTATACTTATGAAGGATTTATGGGATTTATGGTATGTACGTGTCGACGTATAACTCTGGAAAAGGAGGTCACTCAGATTCGAAATCTTGCATACACCTTTAAACCCTTCTAACTAAGACACACGCCAAATTTGGTTATTGATTTTTTTTTTACTAATTAAGGGATATAATTAATTAATTAAACCAAAATCAGTGGTCTCCACTGTAAGTAAGTAAAGTCCACGGGGCGGCCTAAAGTCGGTATCAGCCAGTCAGCGAGGGAGTCTATCCCCTTTTCAATAGCGCTAGACCAAGGAGATTGTTTTAGCATCTGAGGTGGAGCGCCACACCTACCATCAGCTCCTTACTTTACCGCACAGATCCCTGTGCTACTCATACGCTGAGTTGGCGGGGACCGGTATCGAACTAGGAACCTTGTGGTTTCTAGCCGGTCTCCACTGTAACTGCCGCTAAAAACTGACCAGTTTAATTATGTTTTATTTTTATATGAATATTTGTGTTTGTATAAATTAACTACCACCCAAGAGTATTACATTTGGGGTAGTTTAAGAGTTAACATCATTTGGTGCAGAGCAGTAGTTTCTGCAGTCTAGGAACACTAACCAAAAAGTGAAAAGGGGGCCTTTTGTTAGATTATCGCTGCCAGGTTGGTCGGAATGAAGCAACAAGCTGTGAGTTCCCATCTCTTGAAACGTCTATTTGTTGAAGTGTCTGTATTTTGAGATTCTTTTAATTTGTTGTATTCGCTGTTATTAAATGCTATTTGTTTTCTTACAGTTTCACGGTGTTAATTGAATAAAATTAATTACATCAGTAAGAATTGTCATGCCTTCACTTTATCCAGCCGTTATAACCACTCCAACCGCCCGTTTTGCATAAGTAAGGACCAAAGTGGAGTGTTGGATGTCACGGACTGCTTAGCCACTAAGATTCCGTCCTTAAGCATCACGGGTCGCCTCCCACGCATGAAGAATTGTATCATCAAACCCATTAAACTTATGAAGAATATGGTTTTTTTTGGTTTGTTGAATTTTATGGCATGCCAACCCTTTTGGGGTTAGTTATGCCGAGGCTGTTTTGCTCTACGCATGCGTGATGAGCATTCACATTTTAACCCGTTTTTAACTCATTTTTCTTTTATATTATATTTCTACTTGAAAGCAATTACAATGCATGTATCGCATAAAATTCGATACTTTTTTATAGAAAATGAACTTGACAAGTGTAATCGCGGCAAAGGGTCGCTCGGTGTGTAGAACATCGTACAGACTGCTTTGCAGGGATTGTTAACTGTGTACTGTGGCCGAGGCGATATGGTCTTTGACTATGCCTGCTGAGGTCCCGGTTCTGATTTCTGTCGGAGGGAAGTTGTTAGTATACATCGCTGATGAGACTTAATAAAGTCGAAACAGTCTGTACGATGTTCTACACACCGGGCGATCCTTTGCAGAGATTCACTTGTCAACATTTTTTTTTATAGAAAATGAACTTGACAAGTGTAATCCCGGCAGAGAATCGCTCGGTGTGTAGAACATCGTACACTTGTCAAGTTCATTTTCTATAAAAAAAAATATCGAATTTTATGCGATACATGCATTGTAATTGCCTTCAAGCAAAAATATAATATATACTTTATCCAACAATGCTTCTAAAAAACAAACATTCAAAAATCTTATTCATATTTTTTTTATTTGACTTGCAGATCGGACCCTAACAGGTACTACCACTCTGGATCAGATTGGACCTTAGAATAATGTTGATGAAGGAGTACTCTACACTCCCCAGACCTCCAGTCATCTCTTGTTTTAATAATCAATTAACAAACAAGACTTGGTAGTTTTATGATAATAAAGCTTTATTTCCAAACCCAGCACATGATTCCACCGCGGGTGAGTTGCGAACCCTAAGAGACAACCTCTCTCATAGAAAGCCGGCTCTCGTATCTGAACTAAACTAATTCTCACGTGTCTAATCTAACGGACCTTATTCAAAATATTCTAACTACAGGTACGTACATAAATCATAAGCTGATTGTCACTCATTGACCCTGGTAACTTTCCATGGATCCCATCATTTTTAATCTAACGGACCTTATTCAAAATATTCTAACTACAGGTACGTACATAAATCATAAGCTGATTGTCACTCATTGACCCTGGTAACTTTCCATGGACCCCATCATTTTTAATCTAACGGACCTTATTCAAAATATTCTAACTACAGGTACGTACATAAATCATAAGCCCGATTGTCACTCATTGACCCTGGTAACTTTCCATGGGCCCCATCATTTTTAATCTAACGGATCTTATTCAAAATATTCTAACTACAGGTACGTACATAAATCATAAGCTGATTAGGATTATGTAACACTTTGAAGAATATTGCATTACATTCATACATATAGAAAATATAGTTATAATATTTTCAGTTGCAAACAAATTGTACTGTTTGCGGCTATATTATATTATACAAATAAGAATGAATATAAGTCCACTTAACTAAGTCCTTGGTCAATGGTTATGCTAAAGTTCTCTTATTTACAAACGGCTCTCCTCGTTTTCTCTTTTCGTAGTAGTAGTGAAAAAATTGTATGGCTGCCTTCGAGATAGATGCTGGTTGGAAAAGAGGATGATACTTTATCTTTGATTTCTGGCGCCAAAAACTTCCGGCGAGTGATTGGCAGGTTTGAAAAGCGGTGTGTCGACCAAAAAAGACAATCCACCTGCCTTAGATATATATTTTATAGTATCATTATCGAACCCAAAACGCTTATGGAGGATATGCGGAAATAACCTGCTGACTATCATTCTAAAGCAAATACCCCTTTAAATATTGAAAGTGTTTACCATTTTCTGTCATAGGGCCTTAATAGTTGAACCACTCAGTGAAGCTCAAAGTCAGTGAACAATGTCCTACAAGACTGTAGTCGATAACAAAATGAATATCGTATTATAGAAAGCCATAACCATAAAGAAATGTATTATTTTGATTGTATTGTTGTTTCATCTATATCATGATTTATAAAAACGCCACATTATCATATATCCATAGATAGATAGATAGATAGATAGATAGATTATATATTTATTTAGCTTTTCATGGAAAATCAGGGTTACAAAAATTTGAATGCCCTCTTGAACAAAAATAGAGTGTTGATTTTATTGAATTTTGGTCTTAGCTGGTCTCCACTAATTTTCCTTTATAAAAGGATATGGATTTGGTCATTGTACAAACAAACATACAGACATACAGATTTTTTTATATTATCTTAAACCTATGAAAAAGAGGTATTAAACTCGAAATATTGGTAAATAAATAATTAAAATGATTAAGTACACAATATTCATGATTTTGTTTCTGATCTTCATGTTTCATGCTTCTAAAACTAAATATATATATATATATATATATATATATATATATATATATATATATATTAATGTGTATGGTTGGTACTAGTATACTAGAAAAAGTAATAGTAATCCAACGTACAATGTTATTAGAAGAGTGCTCAATATCTGCGATAGAGCGTTGATAATTAAATGATGTGACAAATAAAAGTTTTAGCTTTTATTTATTTATTTGGGAACGATATTGGGAACATTCGACCATTTACACCATTTCTGTCATTTTTTTTTTAAAACTATTTCGTTTACCTGATGAATGCTTTTAGCAGGAAACCATTGGTAGTAATATCGTTTCCAAATAAATGAATAAAAGCTAAAACTTTTATTTGTCACTTCATTCAATTCAGTACTGCTGTATGGCTGCACCACCTGGACCCTAACTAAGCGACTAGAGAATAAACTAGATGGGAGCTGCACAAGAATGCTGCGGGTGATCATGAACAAGACGTGGAAACAGCACCCCACGAGAAAACAGCTGTACGGCCACCTACCACATATCACCCAAACCATCCGATTAAGACGGACAAGACACGCGGGACACTGCTGGAGAAGCAAGGACGAACTCATAAGCGACGTCCTCCTGTGGAAGCCAGCACATGGACACGCCAGCGTGGGTCGACCAGCAAAAACGTACGTTGATCAGCTCTGTGCGGATGCAGGATGCTGCATAGAGGACCTCCCGAGAATGATGAGCGATAGGGACGGGTGGAGAGAGATTGTCATGGATATCCGCGCTGAAAGTGTGACATGATGATGATAATGATGATGATGATGATATATATATATATATATATATATATATATATATATATATATAAATGGATAGGTAGAGAGAAAGAGAGAGAGAGAGAGAGAGAGAGAGAGAGAGAGAGAGAGAAATATATTTGATATAGATAAATATATATATACTCACCAGATACACACACACACACACACACACACACACATATATATATATATATATATATTATATATATATATTATATATATATATAGTCAACACTACTGACGATGTGGGAGTCATAATAAAAAGCAAAAATAAATTAAGATGAAACACTTATAAAAAAAAAATAATTATAACCACACAATTTTTCTGGTGTATGTGGGGGAGGGGTATGATGACCCAGAAAACCGGACATCAAAGAATATGTGCCATTTTTATTTAAGCGCAATAAAACTAATTCTGTCTCTTCAGGTGAATCATATTTTTGCTACTCGATGCCCTTTTGATAATTTTCAAAGCGCAAAAAAAAAAAAAGACAAAAAAAAAAGACAAAAAGAAATAAATAAAAAGAAAGAAAGAAGTGTCATTGGCACTAAAAGATACTGTGTTCTTCTATTAAGGATCACTTCCGACAAACTTCCCGCCAAAAAGGTTCAAAGGTGCTTGCCTCTATCAGGAAATCAGAATAGCGTTATCGTTGACAAATGTCTCGCCAGTCTGACACATCGACCGGACGTTGACTCGATGATGTAATTGGGTCCTTTTCATTGGTTCGTGCCAAGACTTCGACTGACAAAGATCTGACAATTATAGAGAAGTATTGTCATTGACTAGGAACAGGTCTTTAGTCAAATAAAATAAAAAAAAGAACTTTCGGTAATTTACGAGTAAGTGCGTCCCGGTCTCCTGCCTCAAAAATTGCTACCCGGTGATTATCAAAATAACAACCCCAGCTCGTCGTAATTCTTGTTTATCTATCGTAATTTGTCGTAATTCTTGTTTAGATATGAAGATGGATATATAGTTTGGAATAGACTGAGATAGATAGATAGATAGATAGATAGATAGATAGATAGATAAACAAACAAAATAATATAGATAGATACGAACAAATGGAGATAGATATTTTCGATAAGTAAATGTATTTGGGGGGGGGGTCGCTTCTTTTTTTGTCGTAATTCTTGTTTATTTAAACTAAAAACAAGACATTAAACAAACATGAATAAAAGAAAAATCTTAGTATTTAAAGTAATATAGATAAATATGAACAAATTCAGATAGATAGATAGATAGATAGATAGATAGATAGATAATTTGAATAGACTGAGCTGGATCGTTATTTTTATAGTCACCGGGTAGCAATTTTTGAGGCAGGAGACCGGGACGCACTTCCTCATAAATTACCGAACTTTCTTCTTCAAGGGCTATTAGTATCTGATATAGACACACACATACAGCATACCCAAAAACATGTGTACATTGTGTCTTTCTTGATAATAGGGGGGGGGCGCTTAGAGTTATGTATAGCCAGATTTATCCTGAATATACATAAGGGCCGGTTTAGCTCAGTCGGTAGAGCGTTTGGCTAGGAACCACAAGGTTCCTGGCTCGATACCCGCACTCGCCAACTCAGCGTATGAGTAACACAGGGATCTGTGCGGTAAAATGAGGAGTTAATGGTAGGTGTGGTACTCCACCCCAGACGGTAAAATTATCTCCTTGGTCTAGCGCTAGAGAAAAGGGATAGACTTCCTCGCTGTCTGGCTGATACCGACATTCGGCCGCCCGACGACTTATATATATATATATATATATATATATATATATATATATATATATATTTCTGTAGATGGGATTTTTATCCCGAAATATTAAGAATTGAGAATAAATCACAGGTTAACAAACAACACCACAGTTACCTTCTTTTTTCTTTATACTTGCATTGTGATAGCCTTCAAAACCAACGAGCAAACCAATATATATATATATATATAATGGACTCTCCCGTCGATTTCGACGTATGAGTGTTCATACACACAATGAACACCCACACAGGGATTTGTTTATAGTGGTGAAGGCTTGTGTTGGACCATCCACACTTTTTGGCGCAGTCGATAGGAAAAAACTGCTGCATCAAGGGTTGCCACAAACCCAATCAACGACCGACCTCAGGAATTTTGAATTCAGATTTATCCATCTCCTAGACTGGTTACCTACCCAAGGCTGAAGGGCCCAGTTTGCCCTACTATTAAAGCCATAGCTAGAGGGAGAATATATGGATTCATACCTTTCCCAAGGGTATTAGCGCTATGTGAAATGCCAACAGCTTCGTCTAGGAATTGAACTCGAATGGACGAGTCCATTTTCCACGACTCTAACCATTAGCCCACGCGCCTCCACACACACACACACACATACATATATATATATTATATATATATATATATATATATATATATATATATATATATATATATATATATATATATATATTATATATATATATATATATATATATATATATGATTCATGTATATATATATATATATATATATATATATATAGTTTGTTTTTGTTGGTTTTTTGTTGTTTTTTTTGTACTGCGTATATAAATGTCTTTAGTTGTTCTTTTCTGTATTTGCTTATTTGCAAAGAGCCCGGAACCTTGCGAATCCTTGTCGGATGCTCTACAAATTGAGCTAAACCGCCCCCCCCCACACACACACACACACACACCCATCTCATCTTCGCTGACACGGAGAGCAAGGAATTTGACAATTGTCGCACATGGATTGTCTTTTAAAAAGATGACGGTTGATCCTATAAAAATGTCACCGGCAAAAATAATTCACGTTTAAGTGTTATTTCTTCTTAAATGTACGTATTTCTTTACAATACATAACTTTACGTTATATTTATTGTCTCCAATTTTTTTCTTTTGTAATCTTATTTCACTGTTTTACGTTCTTTCTCAACTACTTGGCTAAACTGCTGCCCGATCCCATCACATAAGTGAGAAGCCAGAATACTTTCACTTAGAGATCGGTTGTCATTTGATTAAAGCTTAGCACAGGATTGGCAGTGATTTGAACACTTAAAAAAAACCTTATAATTCCTGAAAATCACAAATTTCATGAAAATTGTCAGTGTCGGTTTTATTGAATTTACGTACCTTATAGGTCCAGAACAAATCACCTATTTTTTTAAATTATTCAAAGTTTCGATATTTTCTGGTAGATTTCGATGCGTAGAATTCATTGATGCCAAACAAATCGATCAATTCTAAGAATTGGTGGAGATATGAGAACTGTAATCACCTATTATTATAGTGTTGAAAAATTTCGAATTTCGTTAAAATTTGAGATGTGGATTTAATTGGCTTTATTGATAGATTTCGATGCGTAGAATGCATTGATTTTAAAAGAAGCGTTTAATTCGAAGGATTGGCAGTGATTTGAATCAAACTTACTTGTCATTTCAGTCTCGGAAGACTATAATATTGTTTTTACGCCCCTGAAGTTACCGTTCAATGTTCGAAAAACATTCTCGACCACAGATGTCGCGTGTGAAGGCTGTCCCTGAAGATATTGATGTACCGGAGCTTTGTTGCCGCTGCTTACTTCTGGACCTCCTAGTTTCACGGTGTTCGTCAGGGTGTGAACCTAGTTTGTTGACTATTACATCATGTGAGATGCTCAGAAAGTATCCATGTTTTTTTTGTTTTTTTGAAAGCTTGATTAACTTTTAAAGTTAAAAAACGGAATTATTATTATGATTATTATTATTATTATTATTATTATATGAAGATTTTTACACCTGTCGTAGCCGGTGGTTCACTGCGAGACTGAGTGACAGCAAATCTTCTCAGGTCTTCAGGACTCTTCTGAGTCCTAATTTATTTCCTAATTATTTAATTAATTAATTTCCTAATTATCTTGATGATAATTGTTACAATTATCATCAAGATATCGATTAATAATGGAGATTTGGTCTCTTTTTGTCTGTAACCGAAACTACGCCACTGCTTACATCACAGTAATTATTCTTAAAATTCTATGAAAAATCAATTAAGAGTCAAATTTTCACGACCATTTTGATACTTATTCATCATTAGATGAATTTATGTTTAAAATAGTTTTTTCCTAAAATATATTACGGAAAATAACGTAACGCTTTAGTAATAGGTACCGTGTACTTTTTACAAATATCCCAATTTCTTTCCTTAAGGGACCCTGCCTCTTGTTTCGGAATACATTTGCGGTACCTAAACTAGGACCCCTTTCCCTTCTTCTGACTCGAATTGTCTATTAAAATGATGGCGCGTTAAGGATTCTATAAAAGTGTCAACAGCAAAGATAATTTGCGTTTAATAGCTGTCTTGGGGGTGGTGAGGGGGGGTTAAGACTCACGTGACGCAGTTAGCAAAGTTTGTTTTTTATTTTCTTCTTTGTTCTTTTTTTTGGGGGGTGGGGTGGTACCAGGGACATACAGCGACGTAACTGCGGCTTTTCCTCGAAATTCAGGAACTCACCAACCTATCTTATTTTTCTTGTTCGTATTTTTTTAATTTTTTTTATTCTTAATTCTTTTTTTTTTCTTCCCCCCCTCTGCGGAAGGGAGTGGGCTTTTTTCTTGAGGAGAGTGCAATAAAAAAAAAAAAAACAGAGTTGCGTAAGGGTGAACATTCACCTACTCTCTCCAAGATTTTTATCTCTCTGTCGGCGAAACGTGAGGATTCGATTATTGCACCTTCTCCTCAAGAAAAAGCCACTCCCTTCCGCAGAGGGGGGGGGAAGAAAAAAAAAAGAAATTAAGAATAAAAAATTAAAAAAATACGAACAAGAAAATAAGATAGTTGGTGAGTTCCTGAATTTCGAGAAAAAAGCCGAGTTACGTCGCTGTATGTCCCTGGGTACCACCCCCACCCAAAAAAGAACAAAAGAAAATAAAACAAACTTTGCTAACTGCGTCACGTGAGTCTTAACCCCCCTCACCCACCCCAAGACAGCTATTAAACCAAATTATCTTTGCTGTTGACACTTTTAATAGAATCCTTAACGCGCCATCATTTAATAGACAATTCGAGTCGAAGAAGTGAAAGGGGTCCTAGTTTAGGTACCGCAAATGTATTCCGAACAAGAGAGGCAGGTCCTTAAGGAAAGAAATTGGGATATTTGTAAAAAAGTAGCACGGTACTATTACTAAAGCGTTACGTTTTATTTTCGTAATATATTTTAGGAAAAAACTATTTTAAACATAAATTCATCTAAATGAAATAAGTATCAATGGTCGTGAAAATTTGACTCTTAATTGATTTTTCATAGAATTTTAAAGAAATAATTACTGTGATGTAAGCAGTGGCGTAGTTTCGGTTACAGACAAAAGAGACCAAATCTCCATTATTAATCGATATCTTGATGATAATTTGTAACAATTATCATCAAGATAATTAGGAAATTATTAATTAAATAATTAGGAATAAATTAGGACTCAGAAGAGTCCTGAAGACCTGAGAAGATTTGCTGTCACTCAGTCTCGCAGTGAACCACCGGCTACGACAGGTGTAAAAATCTTCATATAATAATAATAATAATAATAATAATCATAATAATAATTCCGTTTTTAACTTTAAAAGTTAATCAAGCTTTAAAAAAACAAAAAAACATGGATACTTTCTGAGCATCTCACATGATGTAATAGTCAACAAACTAGGTTCACACCTGACGAACACCGTGAACTAGGAGGTCCAGAAGTAAGCAGCGGCAACAAAGCTCCGGTACATCAAATA
The DNA here is from genome assembly GCA_023376005.1 of Doryteuthis pealeii. Taxonomy (NCBI): domain Eukaryota; kingdom Metazoa; phylum Mollusca; class Cephalopoda; order Myopsida; family Loliginidae; genus Doryteuthis; species Doryteuthis pealeii. The sequence continues at coordinate 6,557,218 of CM042163.1, forward strand.
TCTTCAGGGACAGCCTTCACACGCGACATCTGTGGTCGAGAATGTTTTCGAACATTGAACGGTAATTCAGGGGCGTAAAAACAATATTATAGTCTTCCGAGACTGAAATGACAAGTAAGTTTGATTCAAATCACTGCCAATCCTTCGAATTAAACGCTTCTTTTAAAATCAATGCATTCTACGCATCGAAATCTATCAATAAAGCCAATTAAATCCACATCTCAAATTTTAACGAATTCGAAATTTTTTCAACACTATAATAATAGGTGATTACAGTTCTCATATCTCCACCAATTCTTAGAATTGATCGATTTGTTTGGCATCAATGAATTCTACGCATCGAAATCTACCAGAAAATATCGAAACTTTGAATAATTTAAAAAAATAGGTGATTGTTTCTGGACCTATAAGGTACGTAAATTCATAAAACCGACACTGACAATTTTCATGAAATTTGTGATTTTCAGGAATTATAAGGTTTTTTTAAGTGTTCAAATCACTGCCAATCCTGTGCTAAGCTTTAAATCAAATGACAAACGATCTCTAAGTGAAAGTATTCTGGCTTCTCACTTTATGTGATGGGATCGGGCAGCAGTTTAGCCAAGTAGTTGAGAAAGAACGTAAAACAGTGAAATAAGATTACAAGAAAAAAATTGGAGACAATAAATATAACGTAAAGTTATGTTATTGTAAAGAAATACGTACATTTAAGAAGAAATAACACTTAAACGTGAATTATTTTTGCCGGTGACATTTTTATAGGATCAACGCGTCATCTTTTTAAAAGACAAATCCATGTGCGACAATTGTCAAATTCCTTGCTCTCCGTGTCAGCGAAGATGAGATGGGTGTGTGTGTGTGTGTGTGTGGGGGGGGGGCGGTTTAGCTCAATTTGTAAGAGCATCCGACAAGGATTCGCAAGGTTCCGGGCTCTTGCAAATAAGCAAATACAGAAAAGAACAACTAAAGACATTTATATACGCAGTACAAAAAAAACAAACAAAAAAACCAACAAAAACAACTAATATATATATATATATATATATATATATACATATATATATATATATATATATATATATATATATATATATATTATACATATATATATATATATATATATATATAATATATATATATATATATATATTATATATGTATGTGTGTGTGTGTGTGTGGAGGCGCGTGGGCTAATGGTTAGAGTCGTGGAAAATGGACTCGTCCTTCGAGTTCAATTCCTAGACGAAGCTGTTGGCATTTCACATAGCGCTAATACCCTTGGAAAGGTATGAATCCATATATTCTCCTCTAGCTATGGCTTTAATAGTAGGGCAAACTGGGCCCTTTCAGCCTTGGGTAGGTAACCAGTCTAGGAGATGGATAAATCTGAATTCAAAATTCCTGAGGTCGGTCGTTGATTGGGTTTGTGGCAACCCTTGATGCAGCAGTTTTTCCTATCGACTGCGCCAAAAAGTGTGGATGGTCCAACAAAGCCTTCACCACTATAAACAAATCCCTGTGTGGGTGTTCATTGTGTGTATGAACACTCATACGTCGAATCGACGGGAGAGTCCATTATATATATATATATATATGGTTTGCTCGTTGGTTTTGAAGGCTATCACAATGCAAGTATAAAGAAAAAAGAAGGTAACTGTGGTGTTGTTTGTTAACCTGTGATTTATTCTCAATTCTTAATATTTCGGGATAAAAATCCCATCTACAGAAATATATAATATATATATATATATATATATATATATATATAAGTCGTCGGGGCGGCCGAATGTCGGTATCAGCCAGACAGCGAGGAAGTCTATCCCCTTTTCTCTAGCGCTAGAACCAAGGAGATAATTTTTTACCGTCTGGGGTGGAGTACCACACCTACCATTAAACTCCTCATTTTACCGCACAGATCCCTGTGTTACTCATACGCTGAGTTGGCGAGTGCGGTATCGAGCCAGGAACCTTGTGGTTCCTAGCCAAACGCTCTACGACTGAGCTAAACCGGCCCTTATGTATATTCAGGATAAATCTGGCTATACATAACTCTAAGCGCCCCCCCCTATTATCAAGAAAAGACACAATGTACACATGTTTTTTGGGTATGCTGTATGTGGTTGTCTATATCAGATACTAATAGCCCTTGAAGAAGAAGTTCGGTATTTATGAGGAAGTGCGTCCCGGTCTCCTGCCTCAAAAATTGCTACCCCGTGACTATAAAATAACGATCCAGCTCAGTCTATTCAAAATTTCTATCTATCTATCTATCTTATCTATCTATCTATCTGAATTTGTTCATATTTATCTATATTACTTTAAATACTAAGATTTTTCTTTTATTTGTTTTGTTTAATGTCTTGTTTTTAGTTTAAATAAACAAGATTACAACAAAAGAAGCGACCCCCCCCCAAATACATTTACTTATCGAAAATAATCTATCTCCATTTGTTCGTATCTATCTATATTATTTTTGTTTGTTTTATCTTCTATCTATCTATCTATCTATCTATCTATCTATCTCAGTCTATTCCAAACTATATATCCATCTTCATATCTAAACAAGAATTACGAAAATTAACGATAGATAACAAGAATTACGACGAGCTGGGGTTGTTATTTTGATAATCACCGGTAGCAATTTTTGAGGCAGGAGACCGGGACGCACTTACTCGTAAATTAACCGAAAGTTCTTTTTTTATTTTATTTGACTAAAGACCTGTTCCTAGTCAAATGACAATACTTCTCTATAATTGTCAGATCTTGTCAGTCGAAGTCTTGGCACGAACCAATGAAAAGGACCCAATTACATCATCGAGTCACGTCCGGTCGATGTGTCAGACTGGCGAGACATTTGTCAACGATAACGCTATTCTGATTCCTGATAGAGGCAAGCACCTTGAACCTTTTTGGCGGGAAGTTTGTCGGGAAGTGATCCTTATAGAAGAACACAGTATCTTTTAGTGCCAATGACACTTCTTTCTTTCTTTTTATTTATTTTTTTTTGGTCTTTTTTTTGTCTTTTTTTTTTTTGCGCTTTGAAAATTATCAAAAAGGGCATCGAGTAGCAAAAAATATGATTCACCTGAAGAGACAGAATTAGTTTTATTGCGCTAAATAAAAATGGCACATATTCTTTGATGTCCGGTTTTCTGGGTCATCATACCCCCTCCCCCGACATACACCAGAAAAATTGTGTGGTTATAATTATTTTTTTTTATAAGTGTTTTTCATCTTAATTTAATTTTTGCTTTTATTATGACTCCCACATCGTCAGTAGTGTTGACGTAAATATATATATATATATAATATATATATATATATATATAGTATATATATAAAAATGTGTGTGTGTGTGGTGGTGTGGTGTGTTGTGTATGCTGGGTGAGTTATATATAAATTTAATCTATATCAAAAATTTCCTCTCTCTCTCTCTCTCTCTCTCTCTCTCTCCTCTCTCTCTTTCTCTCTACTATCCCATTTATATATATATATATATTATATAAATATTATATAATATATAATATCATCATCATCATCAATTATCATCATCATGTCACACTTCAGGCGGCGGATATCATGACAATATCTCTCCACCCGTCCCTAATCGCTCATCATTCTCGGGAGGTCCTCTATGCAAGCATCCTGCATCCGCACAGAGCTGATCAACGTAACGTTTTGCTGGTCGACCCGCTGGCGTGTCAATTGTGCTGGCTTCCACAGGAGGAACGTCGCTTATGAGTTCGTCTTGCTTCTCCAGCAGTGTCCCGCGTGTCTTTGTCCGTCTTAATTCGGATGGTTTGGGTGATATGTGGTAGGTGGCCGTACAGCTGTTTTCTCGGGGTGCTGTTTCCACGTCTTGTTCATGATCACCCGCAGCATTCTTGTGCAGCTCGCCATCTAGTTTATTCTCTAGTCGCTAGTTAGGGTCCAGGTTGGTGCAGCCATAAGCTAGTACTGAAATTGAAATGAAGTGACAAATAAAAGTTTTAGCTTTTATTCATTTTTTATTGAAACGATATACTACCAATGGTTTCCTGGCTAAAAGCATTCATCAGGTAACGAAATAGTTTTAAAAAAAAAATGACAGAAATGGTGTAAATGGTCGAATGTTCCCAAAAAATATCGTTCCCAAATAAATAAATAAAAGCTAAACTTTTATTGTCACATCATTAATTATCACGCTCTATCGCAGATATGAGCAACTCTTCTAATAACATTGTACGTTGGATTACTATTACTTTTCTAGTATACTAAGTACGGCAACCATACACATTAATATATATATATATATATATATATATATTATATATATATATATATATATTAGGGCAAATCTTTAGTTGTTTTAGAAGCATGAAACATGAAGATCAGAAACAAAATCATGATATTGTGTACTTAATCATTTTAATTATTTATTTACCAATATTTCGAGTTAATACCTCTTTTTTCATAGTTTAAGAAATATAAAAATCTGTATGTCTGTATGTTTGTTTTGTAACAATGACCAAATCCATATCTTTTAAAGGAAAATTAGTGAGACCAGCTAAGACCAAAATTCATAAAACAACACTCTATTTTTGGTTCAAGAGGCAATTCCAAATTTTGTAAACCCTGATTTCCATGAAAAGCTAAATAAATATATAATCTAATCTATCTATCTATCTATCTATCTATGGATATATGAATAATGTGGCGGTTTTTATAAATCATGATATATGATGAAAGCAAACAATACAATCAAAAATAATACATTTTCTTTAATGGTTATGGCTTTCTAATAATACGAATATTCATTTTGTTATCGACTAGTCTTGTAAGGAATTGTTCACTGACTTGAGCTTCACTGAGTGGTTCAACTATTAAGGCCTATGACAGAAAATTTGGTAAACACTTAATATTTAAAGGGTATTTGCTTTAGAATGATAGTCCAGCAAGTTATTTTCCGCATATCCTCAAAAAAGAGAGAGATACCGCCTTTTCTTTCTTTTTATTTTATTTTTTCATCTGTTTTCTTTATTTCTGTTTCCTCACATATCTTTTTCCCTTATTTCATTCCACTACTTTCTTTCTTTCTTTCTTTTTTTTTCCTTTTCTTTCTTTCTTCTTTCCTTTTATTTTTTATCTTTCTTTCTTTCTTATCTCACCTCTTCCTACTTTCTATTTCCTCTCAGATCTTTCTTTTCTTCCCCTCTCCCCCTCTCTCTCTTCTCCCTCCTCTCTCTCTCTCCTCTTCCCTCGCCTTGCCCCTCTCTCCACCACCTCCCCCAATGTTCATCAACAATCTTTACCTTCTTTTCATCTTTACCTTTCTCGGTTTATTCTTCCTGCCTTACTTACTCATTTCCCCCCTCCTCCTCCTCCTTCCACTAATTACTTATCTCCATCTACCCATACCCCCGCCACCCCACCACGACTCTCGACTCTCTTATCCTCTCGACAACACTTCCTCAACAATCGAGCCAAACCTCGTGACAAAAAGTCTCTTTTGATTCTGGCGTGGCGCACCGCATTTAACATGATAGACGTTCCAATTCCGAACACACACGGCCGCTTGTGTTCACATGGGCCCAGCGTCGATTCAGTTGCTGGAGCCAACGGTGGTGAGTCTGCGGACAGAAGGGGCTGGCGGCGCGGGAGATGGGAAAGTTCACGCCAGGGAACTGACGCACTAACCTATTTTGCAAGACATTCCAGCCATGCCCGCCATCACGGTAGGATCTCCCCTTGAAGGGCAAGGCTTTCACTTGGCACTTACTACCAGGCCAGCCAGACGCCACTGATATCAACAACACAATACACCTTACACCAAGCAAAATAATTATCTCACAATATAGATAGATGCTTATAACCTATTCTAGTCTGGTAGAAGACGCTAGGGCACCAAGTGATGTTTTGATGGTGTTGGATTTTTAACGGCATGTCAACTCTTGTTGGTATTTTATTGCCGAAGACGTTTTTGTTTTATTAATTCTTGATGGGTACTCATTTTTTTTGTTTTTACACTCATTTTTTTAAACACATTTCTTTCAAACTCATTTCTTCTATTTAACCCATAGATGGGACCCTAACAGGTACTACCAACTCCGGATTAGTGTGAGGCTGGGAGTATTATTTGTTCTCATACCCACCTGTATGGACTGGGCACAGGCTCCGTTTGTAAAACGTGGGCCCCCACAAGCCCGAAGCTAATGGGTGGGAAGAGAATAAAATTGCGTCGATCCTATCGGAGCATCCCTCAAGGGGGCGCCTCAGTCGCTGGCAATAAACCCAGCCCTGTCCCCAAAGGGGGAGGATTGCCGTGGAGGGATGACCTCTGGGATCGACGCTATTATTATAACAGAACCGGTTCCAGCGGCCGAAGCTCACCGGACCCCCGGTCGAAACCGGGCGAGGGCTGGGAGTAATGGGGGATGAAGAGGTATCCACATGCCCCAGAGCTCCTGAATTGAAACTTCACCATCAAATAGAGTTTAACGTCATTACAGGACCATTAGACCCTCAGTCACCGCTTTAAGCATATGTATGTAAAAAGGGTTGAGGTTTTGGCCACAAGGACAAATAGGGTTGGGGGCAATCATATATGTGCTAAGGCTTGTAGACACAGCCGATTGATCGGAGGGGCCTCTCGACCTCATCTAGCTTAAGCAGTCTAAAGTGAGTTGTGTGCAAAGTCATGGACTGCTCATCCACAGGATCTGTCCTTAAGCATCACGGGTTGTCATCCGAGGCCAACAGGTGGCCCCATTGGGAGATTTTAACCCTCTGCAGAGGTGCCAGTATAATTCTAAATCCTCAGACAACATGGCTGGTTTGCAATAAGAGATATTTGAAAGAATACGATCGGGACCAATCATATAGTTATTAGGGTTTGACATAACCCACAGATTGATTGGAATGTGGCCTTTCCGACCGCTTGTCTAGCCCAAGTAAGGCCCGAAGCGGAGTATAGTATGTTCGAGACCACTTAGTACCCGGGTACAGATCCGCTTGTCCACCACAAAGCCTGTCACCAGGCATTACGGGATTGTTATATAGTTGTTGGGAGCTTGACATAACCCACTGATGATTGGATGGGGGCTGTAAGATTCAAAGGTTATGACAAGTCATAATTCGTTGAAACGCAAACAAACTCCGACACAGGTCTGAGACAAAACATTTTATATGATACAGCACATGAATTAAACAGATACATAAACTAATAGAAGATAGATAGAATAGTGTACATAAACATACATAAGTCACTGACAAGATAATATAAAAGTACACATAATATAAGGTACAGACATGAGACTAAGAATAGTCCATGCTGTATAAATCATTCAGTGACTAGTGGCCGGCGTTGAGGGCCGAAGTCCCAACGAGAAGGGAATGACATTGTCTAACCCATGTGGTCTCGTAGGCGAGGAAGGAAGGGAAGAGAAAATTCAAAACAGCCGCTTAAATACACGAGGCCCCTAGCGGGAACCAGCGATATTAAACGGGCAGAACACTCCCATGCAATACGAAAAATACCCCTACAGGGCTTTCCGACCGCTTTGTCTAGCCCAAGTAAGGCCCGAAGCGGAGTATAGTATGTCTCGGGACTACTTAGTACCGGGTCACAGACCGCTCGTCCGCCACAAGCCTGTCCACAGGCACTACGGATTGCCACCATAGATGGTCCCATTAAAGTGAGGGGGGTCTTACTCCTCTGCAGATGGTACAGTCCGTGTATTCAACTGCCGCAGTCGACAGGGAGGGCCAGTAAATTCGCTGAATTTTAATTTAAACATTTTTTTTTCAAAATGTTTAGTTCACAAATTTCCTGTTTATGTTTTTATTAATTCAAAGAATTTTTCAAATGACAAGACACAGCGGGTCAACTAAATGGTGGCTCGGTTTTTTGACTTCTGACTTTTTTCATATTCACGATGGAATTCGTGACCTATGGTATCGATAACCCAACCAAACTGCTCTAGTGCANGTAGTAGTAGTAGTAGTAACAACTGTTTTAGACATCAACTGATCTATTAGTAGTAGTAGTAGTAGTAATTATTTTGAAATCAATTGCTCTAGTAGTAAGTAGTAGTGGGAGTAATTATTTTGAGATCAATTGCTTCTAGTAGGTATAGTAGTAAGTAGTAGTAGTAGTAGTAATTATTTTAGAGTATAATTGCTCCTAGCAGTAGTAGTAGTAGTAGTAGTAATTATTTTGAGATCAATTGCTCTAGTAGTAGTAGTAGTAGTAGTAGTAATTAATTTTGAGATCAATTGCTCTAGTAAGTAGTAGTAGTAGTAGTAATTTTTTGAGATCATTGCTCTACAGTAGTATTAGTAGTGTAGTAATTATTTGAGATCAATTGCTCTAGCAGTAGTAGTAGTAGTAGTAGTAATTATTTTGAGATCAATTGCTCTAGTAGTAGTAGTAGTAGTTAGTAATTATTTTGAGATCAATTGCTCTAGTAGTAGTAGTAGTAGTAGTAATTATTTTGAGATCAATTGCTCTAGTAGTAGTAGTAGTAGTAGTAGTAGTAATTGTTTTGATATCAATTGCTCTAGTAGTAGTAGTAATTATTTTGAGATCAATTGCTCTAGTAGTAGTAGTAGTAGTAGTAGTAGTGGATGTGTGTGGTGTAATGGTTATTGTCGTCGGAAGTAGACTAAGTGACTAGAGTTCAAATCCAAGACGAAGATATTTGCATTTCGCTAATACCATCGTGAAAGGTATGTTCTCCCTCCAGCTATGGGTGAATTGTTGGGAAGTCTTGGATCTTTAACCTTGGTATGGCAACCAGCCAGTCTAGGAGAAGGAAAACTCTTAACTCAAAACTTAAAATCCGCTTAAGAAATTGAACTTGTGTCGTATCCTACTCATGCGAAGGGGCTGGTATATATATATATATATATATATATATATATATATATATATATATATGTGTGTGTGTGTGTGTGTGTGTGTGTGTGTATAAATCAGTCATCTACATAGACGTGTTTCGAAGTTTACTTCTCATCGGTGTGGCTTTACTTTTAACAGCTACCTCTAACCGAGATCGAAACCCGACAGAATTTTCGTCTGCCAAGTCATTTACTATTAGCGGCTTTCAGTTTTGAAGTGAACAATTAATTGATACATCCTACGTGGAATGTTTTTATAAAAATACGCCAAGCGGTGAATTTTAAATTAATGTCCCTCCTACAGTGCTCTAGCAAGTGTGAGAGCACACACACACACACACACACATATATATATATATCCCGGTTTCGATTTCTGTCGGAGGGAAATCGTTAGTATATACCGCTGATGAGACTTAATAAAGTCGAAACAGTCTGTACGGTATTCTACACACCGAGCCATCCTTTGCCGGATTACACTTGTCAAGTTCATTTTCTATAAAAAAAAGTATCGAATTTTGTGCGATACATGCGTTGTAAGTGGCTTCAAGTAAAATTTAATATATAATATAATATATATAATATATATATATATATATATATATATATATATATATATATATATATATAATAAATATTTTTAGAAAAAACAAACACATAATGTTAAAATTCGCTGACAAAAATCTGTTTCGACCCTTTATTGAAGTGGTCTTCATCAAGAGCGAGGTGTGTATGATTGAGAGACGGTATGAGTGGACCGTTATATAAGACGAAAGTGGTGCAGACGAAACGTTCAATTTTATAGCCGGAATTTTTTTTTTTTTTTAATTTTTTAAATTTGAAAATGCATATTCTGTTTTGAAAATAAAATAAAATAAATTTTATTTTATTTTATTAAATCAGAAGCATTATAGTCACCAAACTGAGCCACCATCTGGTATTTGACAACTTCTTATTTGGGAAGACGAGGGATTTCGTAGCCAATTTTTATATAATGTATAAAAAAATTAGATTATTTAGATTATTCGGACTATTGACCTCATCTTTATTGTTATCTGTACAACGTTTCGGCCGATGTGCCTCGTTACAAAGTTCCATGAAGGCTTCTGATTACTTCAAGAAGGTCCCGAGTTCGAAGAGAAGTTTCCCCGAGTTCGGGAAGGTTCCCGGGTCCGACAAGAAATACCCGAAGAAGGCCGAAGGTAACATTGACCGAAACTTCGTACAAATAACAATAAAGATGAAGAAAATAGTCCAAATAATACAAATAATACAAATTATCAAGCCTCATCTCAAAGATTCAGAGAAATAGTGTATATAACAATAAAGATGAGGACAATAGTCCAAATAATCCAAATTATCAAGCCTCATCTAAAAAATTCATACTGAATAAAGTGTTAGGTTCAAAGTTCCGTGATGACTCCCGATTAGGACAAGAAGGTTCCCGACTATAACAAGAAAGTTCCCGAGTTCGAAATAAAAGGTTCCCGAGTCCGAAAAGAAGGTTCCTGTGTCCGACAAGAAGGTTCCCGAGTCCGACAAGAAATACTCGAAGAAGGCCGGAGGGCATATCGGCCGAAACGTTGTACAGATAACAATAAAGATGAGGACAATAGTCCGAATAACGCAGATAATACCGCTTTAAAAATTTACCTTGTGAAGCATCCTGTTCGTACGGAGGGGTTGGGTAAATATGTATTAATTCATTTATCGAGTCCCACTTCCACCCATAGACACACTTCATGGTAATAGGTTGGTTGGTTGGTTGGTTAGTTGTTGATTGGATTTTACCGCATGTCAACCCTTGTTGGGTTATTTTATGCTGAACATGTTTCGTTTTATTCATTCTTAATGGGTATTCAATTTAAAAAATCTAAACTCAATTTTTTAAACATAATTTTTTAAACTGATTTTTTATCAATTTAAACCATATATGGGACCCTACCACTCCGGGTCAGAGTGGACCTGGGAATAATGGCAATGAAGAGGTACTCAAATGGTGTTGGGATATGACTGAAGGTTGGTTTGATATAGTTTTCACTACAGTATGCGCTGAACTGACCTCACCTTTTAATATGGTAGCTAAATGCGTACTATTGAGGCCAGTCAGTCAGTCAGTCTACTATTGGTTTGAACAACAGCAACTGGCCAAGCACAACTGAACCAGTGTCAAGACAACTGATACTTATGGGAATTCAGAATAGTCCACTCATGCATTTGGGTGATTCCATTCCTTGAGTCCTGATTGGCTGCTTGGTTTCTATGATGTTCTGAGGTTTCATAAATAACCTGCTGTAGGGGATTATCTTCCTTTTGCTGCAAGAGTTATCTTCTCGCTGCGTTGCTGTTTGTTCCCACTAGGGGACCTCTGGTAGTTAAGCGCGTTCATAGCAACTTGTCTTCCTTTTTTAGCTGGACGTTTCTCAACGAACTGCTATGGGCTAGAATCTATCTACCCCCTTCTCGGTGGGGCTTTTGCCTCTCCCCCTCCCTAAAATTACTGTAAGTCCTTTATACAGCATGGGCTATCCTTTAGTTCCATGTCTGTAACATTTATATGTTAGGTACATTTGGGTATCTTGTTTATACCTAAATATTGTATATGTATTTACATGTTCTATTCTCCTGTACTTTATGTATCTTATCGTTTCTATGTGCTGTTATATATATTAAATGTTTTGTCTCACAACGTGTCGGAATTGTATGTTATTCAAGTATCAACCTTGAATCTTACACTGCCATTTTGCAGTAGTCCTTTGTAGCAATTCAGGTTCGTATTAAGTTACGACTGCTTGCTGCCTTGTCTTACCAATTCGACGGTAATTGGAACTAATATGTTTATTCTACATGTACGAGCTGGAGAAATACATTTCTGTGTTTACTCTGTCTGGCTGCGTCAATTCCATTGTATACCAAGCAGAGTTTTCTGCCAACGAACCAGGTAAGTAAATTGAGCAGAATAAGAGTAGGCCACGACAAAGATATTCCAAAATTGTCTTGGAATCAGATATTAAAAGATAACATTAACTTGGATGAAAGATTTTTTCGTGACTCAATGGAAAATGAAACATAGACTGAATTTTAATGGAAGACAAACGTTCTTAAGTTAAGTAAACGATATTCTAGCAATGATACATTAAGCCAATATTTATTTTACCAAGCTAATGTATTGAGTGTGATGGATAGGAACAAAACCAAACAAGAGACGTGGATTAAACTTTACTAGTATGGCCTGTGGATATAGCACAGTGTAATAATTTAATTATCACAACGTTTGATATGTGATATAATGGAATGACCCATCTCCCCCCTACCTCAACAGTGGTGAGGGTTCTAGCCATTATTTAAGAACACACATATTACTCTGTGCAGAACTCAATTGAAGTACTTAGACGACGGATTCTCCTCCTAATACTCACGTGACCTTACTATATAACAATATGTTTACTTAAGAGGTATTGCAAATAGTTCAATATGTAAGTAAGTAAGTAAAGTCGTCGGGGCGGCCTAAAGTCGGTATCAGCCAGTCAGCGAGGGAGTCTATCCCCTTTTCAATAGCGCTAGACCAAGGAGATTGTTTTAGCATCTGAGGTGGAGCGCCACATCTACCATCAGCTCCTTACTTTACTGCACAGATCCCTGTGCTACTCATACGCTGAGTTGGCGAGGGCCGGTATCGAACTAGGAACCTTGTGGTTTCTAGCCGAACGCTCTACCGACTGAGCTAACCCGAAAAAGTATAATAATCTTCATTTAACTCTCCCTCACTCTTTTTCTTTCTTTCTTTCTTTTCATCTTTTCATCATGTTCGATTAGAACAGATCAGTGTTATCGCTTCCATGCGCTCATCCCCTCTCTCTATTTTTTCCTACTCTCTTTCTTTATTATATTTTTCTGTGTGGCATATCCTTTTCTTCCCTTTCTTTCTTTATAATAAAAACTGAATTGTTCATTATTTAGCTGAGTTGACGACACTAATAAGAAATAAGAAATCGGTGGATAAGCAACACGAGATAATTAGGATTAACATTTTTGCATTACATCTTGGACGATTTGGACGGTTTCATTTTTAACCAGGGGGTGTTGCAAGATGATAGCGGTCGTACAATTAAGGAACACGAGTATTAATGTATAATTAACATACAATAGTGTTCACTGATATTTAAGGAATACAGTTCACTTACCAGCTTTGTTCGGATTTATAGTGTAAATGATACTGAAAGGAGATTTATATAGTAATTATTAGCCGTAGATTTCAGCTTTAGAAAATACTAGCAGCGGCTACCCGGCGTCGCCTGGGTAGAGGGGGATTTTTAAAGTTAGTCCCGCAGATCCATTATTACTGAATCGTGAGTTGAATCCTCGTGGGATGCCCCATTTAAATCCCTATGTAAAAAAATAGACCTTACATTGATCCAGCTACTCTGAAAAGAAATGTTAATGTCTACTATCTAAAATATCAAATGAAAAAAAATCCATGCTGTTATCATTTAGATTTTATTTTTTAATTATCTTCACGAATATAAATCAAATCTCTATTATTTTTGCTTAAAAACCAAGCCCCGGTGATATTTAATGTATATTTACTTTGTCGTCAATTCTTTTATTTTCGAAGTTTCTCCGGACATACGTATACACACAAATGCCCTTTATATAGAGAAAGATGACAGTTAATTTGGGCTTGAAGTAATTTTTATGAAGTTAATTGATTTTTATTTGAAACTATTCCGAATATTATTTACTAGGGAAAACTTATAAGCGGTTTTGTGATATTAATTTTTGAATTAAGTTTTTAGTGATATCTAAAGAAATTAGATAATTCTTAAATTGTGACGAGTCGTAAGT
>CM042163.1:6575936-6578436 GCA_023376005.1 Doryteuthis pealeii
GGGTGCTCCACATTCCCCAAACCTCCAAAACTGGAACCTCGCCATCAGATAGAGTTTAACGTCACCGCCTTCTAGCACCCATATGATAAAAAGGGTTGGGGCTTCCATAAGGGCAATAGGGTTGGGAAAATCATATAGGTGCTGGGGCTGTAAAGTGTTGGGTATATGTGGATAAAAGTATCCACGCTAAAACCAGCAGCCAATGTTTTATACCCCTCGCTCATAATGCGGTATATAAACAGTTCTTTAACTGAGATAGAGGGGAGATAGATAGACAGGTAGACAGAGAGATGCATATATGTATAACTTAATTTCTTCTCAGGCCGCTCGTGTTATGCCTAGTCGCCATGTTAACTTCTATTTCTAGGTTCCTGTTGGTTGTTCGTCTTTGATTAATTTTCTTCTTCTTGGTCAGTATTTTCCCAAGACATGCATCAACCAACAACACCATGTTATTCTTTTAAAGACTTTTATTCTTAACTAGACTTCTTTCTCTAACTAAACACAGCGCGCGTGTGCAAGTGAGCCCCTGCCTTCTGCCTGATGTTCTAGCTGGTACTGATGATTTCACTAGCTTTCACGTGATTCTCGGCTTTTCCGCGTCTCGGTTCAAAGGTCTCCAACGGTCTGTATCTTTCCATGGAAAATCGCTGCCCGTGACATGAATAACCACATAGATTATGCAACACCAATGAGAATCCGGGGAATGGGCTTGCCAAGGTATTCAGGGGAATAGTTCAACCTGCTATCAAAACAGATACAGCTTGCAACACAACTTAATATTGATCACCTTATTGATTTTTTTTTCTTAATCCCTTTATCCTCTAATCCTAATCCAGCAAGATTTCTTTAATCCAATATTTACTTCTTAAACGCAATAGTTGACCATGAAGACTGTTCTTAATGTAACACATGGCCTGGAAGATTAGTATCATTTTTAACTTTATTTAATCCCAGATTATCCCCTTAAGCTCTGTATTTGACCAGGAAGATAAGATTAATATTCTGCTTTCTTTAATCCAAGATTGGTCACTAAAAAGCAATAGTTGACCAGAAAGATTTGTCTTACTGCAATATTTGGCCAGGAAGCTTCGTATCATCTTTTTTTACTTTCTTTAATCCAGATTATCCCTTCTAAGTTTTATACTTCACCAGGAAGATAAGATTAACATTCTACTTTTTAAAGCCTAGATTAGTCTCTTAAACGCAATAGTTAATCATGAAGACTTTTCTTAATGTTATACGTGGCCAGGAAGATCAGTATCAGTTTCAACTTTCTTTAATCCCAGATTATCCCTTAAGTATAATACTTGACAAGATTAATATTCTGCTTTCTTTAATTCAAGATTGGTCTCTGAAAAGCAAGAAAGTTTTGTCTTCATGCAACATCTGGCCAGGAAGATTAGTATCATTGTTTACTTTTTTAATCCCAAGATTATACCCCTAAGCTCTATACTTGACCAGGAAGATAAGATTAATATTCTGCTTTCTTTAATTCAAGATTGTCCCTGAAAAGCAAGAAAGATTTGTCTTCATGCAACATCTGGCCAGGAAAATTAGTATCATTTTATTACTTTCTTTAATCCCAGATTATCCCTTTAAGTTTTATACTTCACCAGAAGATAAGATTAACATTCTATTTTTTAAGCCTAGATTAGTCTCTTAAACGCAATAGTTGATCAATAAGACTTTTCTTAATGTAATACATGTCAGAAAGCTTAATCTCATTTTTGACTCATTAATCCCAGATTATCCTCTTAAGATCGAAACTTAACCAGGAAGATTAGACTAATCTACTATTTTCTGTAAGATTAACCAATATTTAGCCAAGATGATTTTTCTTAACGCTATATGTGGTGAAATGATTTGTATCTTCTTAAATCTCAGATTATCTCCTTAATCTCTATACTTCAACAGGAAGATAATCTTAACTCTAGATCAGTCTCTTAAACGCGATAATTTACCAGGTAGATTTTTCTTAGCGTAATACCACCCTGCCGACTGGGGCGTTAGAATGTTGCACCTCTGCAGAGGGGTAAGGCTCCCCTAATGAGGCCACCTGTTGGCCTTCGGTGGCGACCCGTGATCCTTAAGGATAGAACCCAGGTGGATGAGCAGTCCATGACTTGCAATACTCCACTTTGGCCCTATCTTGGCCTAGGCGGGCGGTCGGAGAGGCCCCCTCCGATCAATCGGCTGGTCACGTCAAGCCCTAGCACCTATATGATTTTCCCGACCCTATTGCCCTTATGGCAAACCCCGCCCTTTTTTTTATCATATGGGGTGCTAGAAGGCGGTGGCTGCGGGTCTACATGTCCTGGGAATGACGTTTAAACTCTATCTGATGGTGAGGTTCCAGTTTTGGAGGTTTGGGGAATGTGGAGCACCCCTTCATCACCATTACTCCCCGGCCCACTCTGACCCGGAGTGGTAGTACCTGTTAGGGTTCCATCTATGGGTTAAATAGAAAACATGAGTTTATAAACAAAATTGTATTATC
>CM042163.1:6583436-6600936 GCA_023376005.1 Doryteuthis pealeii
GTTATATTGACCAAGACATTATAAAGGACGTAAAGTAGCTACTGGCAAAATGAGCCTAAAATGCGTTTTTGACAAAATGACTTTAGCCCCCCCCCTACAGAAAATAATTTACTAAAAATCAGGGAATTATCGGATTTTAATGTAATTTTCAGTGTTTATGTATCAATGAACGATCTTTATAATGCATTATTTATCTTATTTCAGAACTTTCTAATTTTTTTCAGGTCACTTAATTTTGACCCCACCCCCCTTATGTTGGGGGCGTAAAATGTTTTGCAAGTTGGTCATTTTCGATACTAATTACAGTATAAATAAAGAGATAAAAGACCGAAGTTATGAATAGAAACAAAAAAATGTTTTACGGTGGCTATTCTATGAGAAAATAAGTACCGAAAATCGAAAAATAAAATGTAAAAAAATAATAAATAATTAATATTTTGGAGATCTTTTTTACTCATTTCGTTAATTATTTAATTGGCTATTATCTTATAAAAGAAAAAAATATACATCGATATTTTTTCTGCTTAAAAAGTGGAGGGGGTACATTTTCAATCGAGTTTTTCTTCAAAACTTATTACTTTGTGTATCTAAAATAAGGTTTGCATTGAATAGATATTTATTTCTAGAATCTAAAAATATAACGTTTTAAACTTAAAATCCGAATATTTTTATTTTAAATGAATTTTATATATTAATTTTTCATAGCAAAAATATTAAATTAAAGTTTTGAAATAAAATAACTGATGCATTATAAAATTCATTAATTGATAAATCAATACTGACATATGTACGGATATCTACTTCATTTATATATATATATATATATATATATAATATATATATATCGTAAAATAAAAATATATAAAAACTCCTTTTCTAAAATATTAACATACGCTCATAACTTTTTTCACTTTATATATAAAACTAATTACAGTAAATATCTAATCATTTATGAATTACAGAACTTAAAAAATAAAATTTAAATAATAAAACAATTAATCGTAAAAAAAAATTCCTTTACTAAAAGTCTTTTGAATTCCAACACCCATCCCCTTCCGTTTAAATTGTTTCGTCTTGTTGCCAACATCTCAAAAATTCGCTACATTTGTTGACAAAAGATATACATGAGACATGACCGACATATATATGGCGCGAAATGCCCACGTTGGTGAATATTGTAACGTCTTTCGTTTTTTGCAGTATTAAGGTTTTTTTGTTTTGTAAACTCATTTTGACTTTCCTCTCCGACCCAAACAACTATGGGAGTGAATGAGCTCTGATGATGATTTTTGTAAAATCGAAATATTGATCAGTATCAGCTATGATTATATTATAAATTGTTTTCTTCTTTAAACAGCATTGTGTGATGTTTTCATTCCACCTTTTCTTATACATATTATATTATATATATAATATATATAATATATGGAAATACGATGAGAAAATTAATCCGACAATATGAAAAGAAAATATTTTAAAATATATATATATATATATATATATAATATATATATATTGTGTGTGTGTGTGTGTGTGTGTGTGTGTGTGTCCCTATCGGTCATCGCTCCTGGTAGGTCCTCCGCATAGCATCTAGAATTCGCAAAAATCTGATTGTGATTGATGATGATGATGATGATGTTAGGTTTGTCCAATTTCCCAGGAAACTTCTTGAAAATTTAGAAATTTAATTTTGTTTTCCTACGCAACAGAATTTTTTTTTTTTTTTATTATTGAATTGTTTAAATTAGATTTTATCGTTTATTTGACTATTATTTTTTTTTTCTTCTTTATTCTTACGTCTTTTCTTATTCGACTCGCCATCTACGCCACCATTCCACCCCACCCCACCCACAACCACCTCCAGACTTTGTGTCACTTTGTTCAATAATTTCCTGTGCGTTCATCTATGTGACACCCAACGGAAGGGTGTCTTGTCCAGCAACCTTCTGGTCCACTTAGCCTTCACTCTGTCCACACCCTCAGTTCACACACACACACGGACACACACACACACACACAGACACAGACACACACACACACACACACATGTATACGTACATGCACATATATACACGCACACACATACACATTTCTCACACACAAACACTCATTTCACACATACACCCTCATTTACTACCCACATACACACACACACACTCACTTCACGCACAAACACACACACAATAATTTTTCTCACACACATACTCATTTCACGCACAAAACACACACACAATAATTTTTCTCACACACACACACTCATTTCACGCACAAACACACACACAATAATTTTTCTCACACACACACACTCATTCACGCACAAACACACACACAATAATTTTTTCTCACACACACACCACTTCACGCACAAACACACACACAATAATTTTTCTCACACACAACTCATTCACACACACACACAATAATTTTTCTCACACACACACTCACTTCACGCACAAAACACACACACAATAATTTTCTCACACACACACTCATTTCACGCACAAACACACACACACAATAATTTTTCTCACACACACACTCATTTCATACACACACAAACTCATTTCACACGCGCATACACACACACCTTTATTTCATACGCGCACACACACTCATTTCACACCCACATACACACACAGAGACTCATTTTACACAGATACACACACGTACCCTCATTTCACACGCACACACTCATTTCACATACACACACAAATATATATATATATATAAGTGTTTAATTGGAGTCGTACCCAATTTTGAAAATTAATTAATTAATAATGAATTAGGCGGGAATACCTATTAAATGTATGGCTAAACAAATCGAGAAAAATCAATCTCTGTATGTACACTTCGGCCCATCAGGCCTCATCAGCAGAGCCATAGACCGGAAGACCGCCCTGTGCGTGATTTGAAACCGGACTGCCAAGCTGACAGGCCGATCCCATAACCCCAACACCAAACGAACTTCTTAGATTTTATGATTTGTTTAGAGTCCTACTCTAAACAAATCATAAAATCTAAGAAGTTCGTTTGGTGTTGGGGTTATGGGATCGGGCCTGTCAGCTTGGCAGTCCGGTTCAAATCACGCACAGGGCGGTCTTCCGTCTATGGCTCTGCTGATGAGGCCTGATGGGCCGAAGTGTACATACAGAGATTGATTTTTCTCGATTTGTTAGCCATACATTTAATAGGTATTCCCGCCTATTTCATTATTAATTAATTAATTTCAAAATTGGGTACGACTCCAATTAAACACTTATTCTCCAAAAAATTATCGGCAAAAAAGCATTCTAAACAAACCTATATATATATATATATATATATATATATATATATATATATATATATATATATATATATATATATATATATATATATATATATATATATATATATATATATATATATATATATATATATATATATATATATATATATATATATATATATATATATATATATATATATATATATATATATAATATATAAATTTTATCACAGAATAACGAAAAAGCGAGTAATAGTCCTTGTTTATCAGTTTGTTTAAAATTAGTCGCTTTTCTCGTTATTCTGTTGATAAAAATTTTTATAAACCTTCCATATACCAACAAATGCCCTGAAGAT
This sequence comes from Doryteuthis pealeii, assembly GCA_023376005.1. NCBI lineage: Eukaryota > Metazoa > Mollusca > Cephalopoda > Myopsida > Loliginidae > Doryteuthis > Doryteuthis pealeii. Next base: position 6,587,061 of record CM042163.1, read on the forward strand.
GATCTAAATAATAAAAAATCGAAACACTGCAGCGTCGGCCAATAAACTTACCACTCAACTCATTTAAACCTGTGTTTTTTTCAAATTTTTCTTAATATACTATGTATATATACATATATATATATATATATATATATATATATATATATATATAGGAGTAAATATGGAAATTAAATCCGACAATATAAAGAAAGTTTGAAAAAACAAGTATTCCGAAATTGGGATGAATTTAATTATCGATGTTTAAAACATTTCGGTTACATTGAACCTTCATCAGTATGTCTCTTGGGGTCGAAGAAATGCAAAAAACGAGAAAGTTTCTTCGAGTTGCGTCACGCCTCATGACACCTTCGCGTGAGTAGATCGCGACTTGTCTTTCAAAAATAAAACGCTGATCAAATACAGTTACATAACTAAAAAGATTTTCATCTCCTGTCACATATAAAAACATCCATCATTTTCTTCACCCCAAGATACATCCTGATGAAGGTTCAATGAAACCGAAATGTTTTAAACATCGATAATTAAATTCATCCCATTTCGGAACACTTGTTTTTTCAAATTTTCTTTATATATATATATATATATTATATATATATATATATATATATATAACAAATAAAAAGCAAAAAAAAAGAATGAATTCTGTGAGGGTAGGTCATAACACCAAAATAATTCTATTTATTTCCAATTCTTAGAATACAAAAGAACTATAAAAATAATTTCATCAACAATAGTCAAAAAAATATATAAGACCTCTCCCCCCCCCCCCAATGCTGCAATTTTAACTCTTTGCCTACTTTGACCCGCTCACAGCAGCTCTCTAACCACTGTGATCCTACTGTAAGCAAAGTACAAAAACTGATAGTCAGTTTATTATATTTGAGAAAAAGGACTCAGATCACAATAATAATTGGACTTTATTTGAATAGAATGGGTTCTGAGGTGAATAGATAGAGAAATTTGAAATATCCCATCATACAGCAAAAATATTAAAAAAATACCAAGAAAATTTGGTACAGCCTTTGGGCGAAATTTGGGAGACAAAGAGTTAAAGTCAAAGATGATCAAAATAATGTCTAACCCTTTTCCCACCATACGCATACCACACCCAAACAAAGAACAAAAACTGAGGGTTAGTTCATTATAATTGAGCAGAAAGATTTGGAGTACAATAATAATAGGACTTTATTTGAATAGAAAGAGTTCTGAGTTGACTAGATAATGAACTTTGAAATATTCCATCATAAAGGTAAAAAAAAAAAAAAAAAAAGAAAATCTAGTACAGCCATGGGGGAAATTTGGTAGTCAAAGAGTTAATATAGATGAAGTAAATGAAATTTATTTCCACCAGTTTATTAAGTATTTACCTACTTTAAGCCGCTCACAGTGGCCCTCCCATTCTATGCATACCACACCCAAACAAAGTACAGAAACTGATGGTTAGTTCATTATAATTGAGCAGAAGGATTCAGATTACAATAATAATAATAATAATAATTGGACTTTATTTGAATAGAATGAATTTTGGGTTGAATAGAGAGTAAACTTTGAAATATCCAATCTGTTTCAATTGAACATAATGAAAAAATGAAAAGAAGGAAAAAAAGAAAAAAAATGAGTGAGAGAGAGAGAGAGAGAGAGAGAGAGAGAGAAGAGAGAGAGAGAGAGAGAGAGAGAGAGAGAGAGTTAAATCAAGATAATTATAATTTTTACATATTGAACTATTTGGCAATAGCTCTTAAGTCAACATATAAAGCGTTCTAATGATTAAATTGTTATACTGTGGTATATCCACAGGTCATGCTAGTATAAATTATTAACACCATTCCGTTAATCATTCATGAGTATCATCATAATTGTTGTATTGAGCACTGTAAGGTTCAAAGTTATAATATCAATTATAATCGGTTGAAACAAACAACTCCGACAAGGGTGTTAAACATAATATGGACTTTAATATAAACACATGGAGAAACATTTATAACATAGAATACATGTACGTGAGACAAAGATACATAAATGGATTAAGATACAAAGTTATGGATAGTTATGGTGAGTCCATAGACTAAAGTCACTTACTAGTGGCTGTAATGGGGGCCGAAGCCCCCACACGAGTAGGGTGTAGACATAAATGTCTAACCCATTGTAGTCAAGTCCCGAGAAGCAAGAGAGAGGAAGAGAGTTCGAAACAGGCGCTTAAATACCAAAGAACCCTGGTGGTAAAAAAAACGGGAACCCAGAGGGAAGATAACTCTTCCAGGCAAGGGAAGACAACCCAACAGCACTATTTTATGGCTGCTTCATTCTACAGCCTATTTAGCTTTAACTAAAAGCTCTGAGATAAAGTGTCTTCTTTATTCTATTAGCTAATCACTTGCCCTGGGCATGATACTAAACTGCATCTGGTGGTGAGGCTGCAGTTCTGTGTTCGTAATTGTAAGTATCCACAACTAAATAAACCTCCTGACAGATTGTGTTGCGCCAGGATGATTTCAGACATGAATAGTCAACTACAGAAAACCTGTCGCTATCGAGGGCGGTCTTGAGCCAAATTCTCCCAGTTGGAAAGGGTTAAAGCAGACTTGCAGATATCCTTAAATTGCAAGGCTTTGCTCAGTCGGTAGAGTTGTTCGGAGAACCTCGAGGTACCTGGTTCGATTCCGACCCTCTCCAGCTCGGCGTATGGTAGCACATGGATAAAGTTAGGAGCTGATGGTAGATGTGTCGCTCCGACTCAGACGCCAAAACTCAGACGCTAAAACAATATCTTTAGTCTAGCGCTAGAGAAAAGGGGATAGACTCCCTCGCTGTCTGGCTGATACCGACTTTAGGCCACCTCGACAATTACATTTGTTGCAATTTCAAGGTTTTTTTTATACTCACCTAGTTAATTTGCCAGTTTTCTTCGGGTGTAAATGATTCCTATGGAGTAATCTTGAATATTTAAAACCAAAAATTGTAAGTGTCTGGGTTTAAACTAGGTATACCCAATTCATCGAAAAATCCGTGTTTTTTTTTTTGTTTGTTTTTTTTTTCAATACAATTTTGATACCCCTCTCCCGTTTAACTGATGCATTATAAAATTCATTAATTAAAAAATCAATACTGAAAATTTCATTAAAATTGGATAATTCATTTATTTTTGGGTTTTTTTTGTTTTTATTTTGCAATCACGAATGTTACATTAATTTTGTAAAGACGCCATTTTTAAACAGCGTTTCAGGAATGCGGGATCGATTTTGAACAAAAAAATTGTTTTAAATGTATTAATCAAATGTATTAATGTGTAATATCATTTTGCTTTTTTATTGATACTAGCAAATATATGCACCCTCCGGGTGCAAGTATTTAAGTTTTAATATAATAAAATATCATTAAATTAGAAAGGCTAATGAAACTGAATAAGAATTCAGATAAACATATTTGGAACAGAGGGGGTATGATTGAAAAATAGAAAAACTTTGTAACTAACTCTTCCATCATTTTCCATTACTCCCCTCTTTCATTGGTAAATTTTCCTAATTTAACTATTTAGTTAAAATAGGAAGTAAAGAATAATATTAGTTATTTCTTCTTGTTAATGGATTTCTTTTAATATTTATCCCCGAGATTTTTGCTCATATTCAATAAGATAAAACCAAACAATTAGAAATCAAAGCATTTATTTATTAAAATCAATTTTTAAGATCAATATGCAAATTAGCCTTCCCATTCATACTGTAAACCGCTATTTTGTTGTATATAAATACAATTGCATGTTATTAGTATGTAGATATGGTCAACAGTGTAAGTAATGTAAAACAATTTTATCAATAATTAAGGTATAAACAAAAATAAAATCATGGTAAATGTGATGTAAATAACTAAGGGAATTGTGACTTGTATAGTAATATAGTTTCGGTTACAGACAGACAAACCCACAATCTCCATTATAATAAGAAGATATGTTATTAATTTTCGACTTACACAAAAATCTGACCTTAAATAATCGATTTAATTAATTTTAATTCGTTTTTTTTAAAAGATTTTTAGCAGACGAAATATTGGGTACCCCTAAGTTTAAACTTCCAATTTTGGTAAACGTATTCATGTTGCTGATTCTCCTTGAAGATTCTGTGTCATTACAAACGGAAGATATTCACAAGAGAGAGAGAGAGAGAGAGAGAGAGAGAGAGAGAGAGAGCGACATTGTTGAATGTATTGTTTGTTGTGACTATCTACTTGACCTGAAAATCATCTTTGCTTTCAATCGGGTCAAAGAAAAAACTTATCAAGATATTTACTGGCGACTTTTTGGCACCAAACAAAAAAAGACAAATATTTACACTTACAACGAAAAGAATACAAGTAAAGAATTCTTGGCTGACTTCTGATTTAGGTCGGAAAATTAAAACGCAATTTTTTTGTGGTACCCAATGATAGTTTAACTACAGTCTATGAATTAACATTTTGCGAATTGGGTTACGGTTTTAGTGGATTAAGGTTGTTTTTAATTACGTATTGCTTTAAAAAAAAATAAACAACAAAAAAAAAAAGAATTCGGCTGACTTCTGAAGACGGTCGGAAAATTAAAACGGAAAGTTTTTTGGTGGTACTACCCAATGATAGTTTAACTACAGTCTATGAATTAAACATTTTGTGAATTGGGTTACGGTTTTAGTGGCTTAAGGTTGTTTTTAATTACGTATTCTTTAAAAAAATGAACAACAAAAAAAAAAAGAATTCGGCTGACTTCTGAAGACGGTCGGAAAATTAAAACGGAAAGTTTTTTGGGGTACTACCCATGATAGTTAACTACAGTTATGAATTAACATTTTTGTGAATTGGGTTACGGTTTTTAGTGCTTAAGGTTGTTTTTAATTACGTTTGCTTTAAAAAAATGAACAACAAAAAAAAAAGAATTCGGCTGACTTCTGAAGACGGTCGGAAAATTAGGAAAAGTTTTTTGGTGGTACTACCCAATGATAGTTTAACTACAGTCTATGAATTAAACATTTTGTGAATTGGGTTACGGTTTTAGTGGCTTAAGGTTGTTTTTAATTACGTATTGCTTTAAAAAATGAACAACAAAAAAAAAGAATTCGGCTGACTTCTGAAGATGGTCGGAAAATTAAAACGGAAAGTTTTTTTGGTGGTACCCAATGACCTTTAACTACAGTCTATGAATTAACATTTTGTGAATTGGGTTACGGTTTTAGTGGCTTAAGGTTGTTTTTAATTACGTATTGCTTTAAAAAAATGAACAACAAAAAAAAAAAGAATTCGGCTGACTTCTGAAGATGGTCGGGAAAATTAAAACGGAAAGTTTTTTGGTGGTACCCAATGACCGTTTAACTACAGTCTATGAATTAACATTTTTGTGAATTGGGTTACGGTTTTAGTGGCTTAAGGTTGTTTTTTAATTACGTATTGCTTTTAAAAAAATGAACAACAAAAAAAAAGAATTCGGCTGACTTCTGAAGATGGTCGGAAAATTAAAACGGAAAGTTTTTTGGTGGTACCCAATGACCGTTTAACTACAGTCATGAATTAACATTTTGTGAAATTGGGTTACGGTTTTAGTGGCTTAAGGTTTTTTTAATTACGTATTGCTTTTAAAAAAAATGAACAACAAAAAAAAGAATTCGGCTGACTTCTGAAGATGGTCGGAAAATTAAAAACGGAAAGTTTTTGGTGGTACCCCAATGACCGTTTAACTACAGTCTATGAATTAACATTTTGTGAATTGGGTTACGGTTTTAGTGGCTAAAGCTGTTTTTAATTACGATTGCTTAAAAAAAATGAACACAAAAAAAAAAAGAATTCGGCTGACTTCTGAAGATGTCGGAAAATTAAAACGGAAAGTTTTTTGGTGGTACCCAATGACCGTTTAACTACAGTCTATGAATAACATTTTGTGAATTGGGTTACGGTTTTAGTGGCTTAAGGCTGTTTTTAATTACGTATTGCTTTAAAAAAATGAACAACAAAAAAAAAAGAATTCGGCTGACTTCTGAAGATGGTCGGAAAATTAAAACGGAAAGTTTTTTTGTGGTACCCCAATGACCGTTTAACTACAGTCTATGAATTAACATTTTGCGAATTGGGTTACGGTTTTAGGGGATTAAGGTTGTTTTTTAATTACGTATTGCTTTAAAAAAAACACAACAAAAAAAAAGAATTCGGCTGACTTCTGAAGACGGTCGGAAAATTAAAACGGAAAGTTTTTTGGTGGTACCCAATGATAGTTTAACTACAGTCTATGAATTAACATTGTGAATTGGGTTACGGTTTTAGGTGGTAAGGTTTGTTTTTTTATTACGTATTGCTTTAAAAAAATGAACACAAAAAAAAAAGAATTCGGCTGACTTCTGAAGACGGTCGGAAAATTAAAACGGAAAGTTTTTTGGTGGTACTACCCAATGATAGTTTAACTACAGTCTATGAATTAACATTTTGTGAATTGGGTTACGGTTTTAGTGGCTTAAGGTGTTTTTAATTACGTATTGCTTTAAAAAAATGAACAACAAAAAAAAAAAGAATTCGGCTGACTTCTGAAGACGGTCGGAAAATTAAAACGGAAAGTTTTTGGTGGTACTACCCATATAGTTTAACTACAGTCTATGAATTAACATTTTGTGAATTGGGTTACGGTTTTAGTGGCTTAAGGTTGTTTTTAATTACGTATTGCTTTAAAAAAATGAACAACAAAAAAAAAGAATTCGGCTGACTTCTGAAGATGGTCGGAAAATTAAAACGGAAAGTTTTTTGGTGGTACCCAATGAGTTTAACTACAGTCTATGAATTAACATTTTTGTGAATTGGTTACGTTTTAGTGGCTTAAGGTTGTTTTTTAATTACGTATTGCTTTAAAAAAATGAACAACAAAAAAAAAAGAATTCGGCTGACTTCTGAAGATGGTCGGAAAATTAAAACGGAAAGTTTTTTGGTGGTACCCAATGACCGTTTAACTACAGTCTATGAATTAACATTTTGTGAATTGGGTTACGGTTTTAGTGGCTTAAGGTTGTTTTTAATTACGTATTGCTTTAAAAAAATGAACAACAAAAAAAAAGAATTCGGCTGACTTCTGAAGATGGTCGGAAAATTAAAACGGAAAGTTTTTTGGTGGTACCCCAATGACCGTTTAACTACAGTCTATGAATTAACAATTTTGTGAATTGGGGTTACGGTTTTAGTGCTTAAGGTTTTTTTAATTACGTATTGCTTTAAAAAAATGAACAACAAAAAAAAGAATTCGGCTGACTTCTGAAGATGGTCGGAAAATTAAAACGGAAAGTTTTTTTGGGGTACCCAATGACCGTTTAACTACAGTCTATGAATTAACATTTTGTGAATTGGTTACGGTTTTAGTGGCTAAAGGCTGTTTTTAATTACGTATTGCTTTAAAAAATGAACAACAAAAAAAAGAATTCGGCTGACTTCTGAAGATGGTCGGAAAAATTAAAACGGAAAGTTTTTTGGTGGTACCCAATGACCGTTTAACTACAGTCTATGAATTAACATTTTGTGAATTGGGTTACGGTTTTAGTGGCTTAAGGCTTTTTTTAATTACGTATTGCTTTAAAAAATGAACAACAAAAAAAAGAATTTCGGCTGACTTCTGAAGATGGTCGGAAAATTAAAACGGAGTTTTTTGTGGTCCCAATGACCGTTTAACTACAGTCTATGAATTAACATTTTGTGAATTGGGTTACGGTTTAGGGGATTAAGGTTGTTTTTAATTACGTATTGCTTAAAAAAAAACACAACAAAAAAAAGAATTCGGCTGACTTCTGAAGACGGTCCGGAAAATTAAAACGGAAAGTTTTTTTGGTGTACCCAATGACCGTTTACTACAGGTCTATGAATTAACATTTAAAGAGCCCAGTTATGTCCTACCATTTACTCATAGCTGGGGGGAGAATAGTAGGATTCATACCTTTTTCAATTGTATTAGCGCTATATGATCTGTGGCTTCGTCTAGTAATTGAACTCGGGTCGACTAGTTCTGTTCCTGCTACTCTAACCATTACACCACCGCGCTGCCCTGTAGATATGTATAGATTTTCACTTTCTGCGAATAAGAATTCGGTTTAATCGAAGTGTTGATATATTAATGAATAAAAGATATAATGCACTAGTTATTTTATTTTAAAAAAAACTTTTACATTTTTACAGGTCAATTAACTTTGAACCACGTATCTTAGTGATATGTGTTACGCCTCAAAGTTACGTGGCTCAAAGTTAACTGACCTGAAAAAATGCAAAAGTTTTAAAATAAAATAACTGATGAATTATATTATTTATTCATTAATATATCAACACTGAAAATTTCATTAAATTCAGTTAATTCCTTGATTTTTAGTATTTTTTTTCTTTCGACAGAGTGACACACGATGGTGAAATATAGGTCTGTTAAGTAGGATTTAACTAAGAATTCTTGGCTGATGAAAACGGAAAGTTTTTTGGTGGTAACCAATGATAGTTTAACTACAGTATATGAATTAACATTTTGCAAATTGGGTTACGGTTTTAGTGGATTACGGTTGTTTTTAATTACGTATTGCTTAAAAAAAAATAAACAACCGGTGATTTTTTTTATTTTATAGAAAAACCGGTGATTTTTTAAAAAAAATTTTTATTCATAGAAAAACCGGTGAATTATTTTTAACAATAAGAGCACTGAGAATTTTTACTTACACCTAATAGATTTTCATAATTTGTTTTATGAAGTTCCAGTTCTGGTGTTCATGACTCCCGGGTCCACCCTGACACGGAGTGGCATTATCTGTTAGGGTCCCATCTATAGGTTAAATAGAAGAAGATCTTTTTTTTTTTAAATATGTTTAAAAAAACAATTGATTTTTTTTTTATTTTAATACCCATTAAGAACGAACCGAACAGAACTTCTTCGGCATGAAATAACCCAACAAGGGTTGGCATGCCGTAAAATTCAAAAATAAAAAAAATAAAAAGGAAAAAGAATACGACTTATACATGAGTATGCACGATATTTTAACCCTTGACCAAAACAACGACTAATGGAAATTTAATCAAGAAACTTGCACTGTTTTTTTTTTTTAAGTCCTTCTGAATTTGCGAAAATCCGAAAAATCGATCAATTTCTGCTGATCCATTGTAGATGGTCAATTTGCCCTCACACAGGTTTCATTGGTATCGCATCTCTTCGTATCTATCAAATTGCAGCCGGGTCAAGTGTAGCCACACGCATTCAATCGATTGCACCAGAAAGCAGCAGACAACACCCAATTTGGACTGTTTTCTCGTATAGCCGACTTTTGCAAAGGGGGGTCGACGTCTGCTGTATCGATTTCGCTTTTTAGAAGTCCCTTCGTTTGTTGACGGAAATCAATCCGATCGATGTTGCTACGAGATGTAACCAAAAACATACGTTAATAGCTGCTTCAACACTCAATGACCATTGATCGTACTAAAGATGGAACATGTTGGCCTTTTCGAAATTTAAAACGACCTTTGCTGAGAAAGCAATTCTTCGGGCCATTTTCTTCGGAGGGGAGGAGGGGGTTAATGCTAACAATACCCGAAATGGAATTCAACAACAAAAAAAGATACAAGAAATCACAAAACGTAAAACGTGACATGACAATAAACGCTTACATCCATTTTAGTTAGTTAGTTGGTTGGTTGTTGGTTGGTTGGTTGGTTTGGTTGATTTTACGGCATGTCAATCCTTGTTTGGGTATTTGATGCCGAAGTCGTTTTTGTTTTATTCATTCTTGGTTGGTTGGTTGGTTGGTTGGATTTTACGGCATGTCAATCCTTGTTTGGGTTATTTGATGCGAAGTCCGTTTGTTTTATTCATTCTTGGTTGGTTGGTTGGTTGGTTGGTTGTTGGATTTTACGGCATGTCAATCCTTGTTGGGTTATTTTGAATGCCGAAGTCGTTTTGTTTTATCATTCCTGTTGCGTAATTAATTTTCTTTCAAACTCACTTTTTAACAGGTGTTTTTTTTTTAACTATAAATCATTTTTTTGCACAGTTAATATAAAATATTCTTATCTAATTCAACTAATTCACACACAGTTGTTGATTGATTGGTTGGTTGGATTTTATGGATCTCACCCTTGTCGGTTATTTATGGCCGGTAATGCCGGAAGACGCTTTCTTGGTTGGCTTGGCTTGGTTGATATCGGTTTGGTTGGTTGGATTTTTATGGCATTCAACCCTTGTTGTGGATTATTTTTATGCCGAAGACGTTTGTTTTATTCATACTTGTTGGTATTCAATTTTTTTCAAACTTGAATTTTTTAAACACATTTTTTATAAACTCATTTCTTGATCATTAACCCTATTGATAGGACCCTAAAGTACTACCACTCCGGAGTGGACATAGGAGTAATGGCATAAAGATGTACTCCGCACTCCCACAGTTCTAAACTGGAACTTCACCATTATATGCAGTTTACCGTCATACCTAAGCCACCCATATTTTAATTTAGACAAATATACACGAATACAATTTGTTAATTTTCATGTAAATATAGTAGCGCCTTGACTTACAAGTGTCCCAAATTACGAGTTATCCCTCGGTTTGAATTGCTTGTGTGAGAGCTAAAATTTAAGGTTTAAGCGAGCTTCAGAAACGCTTATGTTAAGTTCATTAGAAAACATTTAAGTTTCCAAATCTATAACGCAAAAGAAAAATATGATTTTAAAATTTGATATCCTAACAAGAATGAATAAAACAGAAACGTCTTTGGCATATATCATAACAACTGGATGAAAATTATTTGTATTAGATACGAATACTTAAAACCATACAATTGTGTGCAAATTATTCGTATTAGATAGGAATACTTAAACCATACAATTGGGTGCAAATTATTTTGTTTAGATAATGAAATACTAAAAACCATACAATTGTGTGCAAATTATTGTATTAGATAGGAATACTTAAAACATACAATTGTGTGCAAATTAATTTGTATTAGATACGATACTTAAAACCATTCTGGTGTGCTAATTTTGTATTAGATATGAATACTTAAAACCATACAATTGGGTGCAAATTATTTGTATTAGATATGAATACTTAAAACCATACAATTGGGTGGAAATTATTTGTATTAGATATGAATACTTAAACCATACAATTGGTGGAAATTATTTGTATTAGATTATGAATACTTAAAACCATACAATTGTGTGCAAATTATTTGTATTAGATATGAATACTTAAACCATACAATGTTGTGCAAATTAATTTGTATTAGATATGAATACTTAAAACCATACAATGGGTGGAAATATTTGTATTAGATATGAATACTTAAAACCATACAATTGTGTGCAAATTATTTGTATTAGATAGGAATACTTAAAATCATACAATTGTGTGCAAATTATTTGTAATTAGATATGAATACTTAAAATCATACAATTGTGTGCAAATTATTTGTATTAGATATGAATACTTAAAACCATACATTTGTGTGCAAATCATTTGTATTAGATATAAATATTTAAAACCATACAATTGTGTGCAAAATAATTTTATTAGATATAAATACTTAAAAACCAATACAATTGTGTGCAAATTATTTGTATTAGAATGAATACTTAAAACCATACAATTGTGTGCAAAATTATTTGTATTAGATAGGAATACTTAAAACCATACATTATTGTGCAAATCATTTGTATTAGATATAAATATTTAAAACCATACAATTGGTGTGCAAATTATTTGTATTAGATATGAATACTTAAAACCATACATTTGTGTGCAAAATCATTTGTATTAGATATAAATATTTAAAACCATACAATTGTGTGCAAATTATTTGTATAGATATAAATACTTAAAACCATACAATTGTGTGCAAATCATTTGTATTAGATATGAATACTTAAAACCATCAATTGTGTGTGCAAATTATTTGTATTAGATAGGAATACTTAAAACCATACATTTATGTGCAAATCATTTGTATTAGATATAAATATTTAAAACCATTACAATTGGTGCAAATTATTTGTATTAGATATGAATACTTAAAACCATACATTTGTGTGCAAATCATTTGTATTAGATATAAATATTTAAAACCATATAATTGTGTGCAAATTATTTCTATGTGATACTTAAAAACCATGCAACTACATGCAACTTATTTGTATTAGATCGGAATACTTGCTTTCATATAACTTTACGCAAATAAATAATTATAGACAAGTTATGTCTATAAAATCTTCCTTTGGTACCAATAAGTCTGTATACTGTTGATTTTTTTAGTATATAAGTGTGTGTGCTAGATCCCCGTCCATACTTATAGACTTGGCGAGATCATGTTATCTATTCCTGTGCCAATCACTGCCAGTACTCTGAGGCTGATACAATACTTAATCCACCCTACTGGTCATAATTACTGCAGCGTTCTTTGATGACGGACATAGGATTAAATCACTGGACCTTTACGAATACGCAGGATAGGACTTATACGATTACGAAAGGATCACCAAAGGATTCCATAACATAGAACTTTCTTTAAGCCCTTTTTCAACTGGCCAAGGATGACACTTAAAAACTTTACAAATTTAAGTAATTGGTAATTTGCTTGAAGCATTGTTAAGTATGTTATAATATATTAATAATTTGAAGGCAATTACAATGCGTTATGAAAAATAAAAACAAAAACAAAAAGATGTTATTTTGTCTTATCGATTCCAAAGAAAACTTTATCTTCAGAGATGAATATCAGAAATGAACGTGCTTAAGTTTTTTTGTGTGGTTATACTTTTTTTTCTTCTTTTCTTTTTCCTCTTCTTCTTTTTTCTTTCTCCTCCCATCCCCTTCTTTATGTTATGAATGAAATGGCGAATAACTGTAATTTCTTTTTTTTTTTAATATTTGTTGAGAACGAATGTTCAAAGCCTACCTTGTATATGTATCCAATATTTTCTGTTTATCATCCGGTGAATATTGCAACAATGTAGCCATGTTCAATTCAAAATAAAAACGGTCACATAGAAAAATTCTTATGCTTAGCTTTTATTTATTTTATTTCATTTTTTTCTTTCCCTTTTTCTCTAATTTCTATTTTTTTATTTTTTCGGTTGTAAAAAAAAAATAAATGTATTAATTAATTAGATGGACCAGTAAATAAGTAAATAAAAGATTATATTTAATTATATATTAGGAGGATTGAAGGAAAATTTAAGAAAATATGTTTTATGAGTATTTTTTTTTTTTTTTTTTTTTTTACAATTTTTTTTTTTCTGCATCAAAATCAAACTGCTTGGCTAAGTATGATAATGTCTTTCCGATTATTAAACATATACACCAACGATTTGTTTTATCTTCTTTACTGATATTCATCATTTCATTATGTTTGATTAAAACAGATTAGCGTTATCGCTTCACGCGCTCAACCCTCTTTCTACATTTCTCATACATTCTTCTTTCTTCTTATTATATTTTTCTGTGTAGAAAGCGGATTAGCAACACCAGATATTCAGGATTTACATTTTTGGCATTCATCGTCGGCGATTTGGACGGTCTCATTTCTAACCAGAGGGTGTTACAGGTGACAACGTCGTACATTTAAACTGCATCTCATGGTGAAGTTCCAATTTTGAGCTCCTGGGAGTGTTAGTACCCCTTAATCGCCATTACTTCTAGTTCCACCCAGATGCAGAGTTGTAGTACCTGTTAGGGTCCCCTCTATGGGTTATAGAAGGAAATGAGTTAATTAAATAATTAACTTTTGAAAGTTTTATGTAACCACTAAGAATGAAAAAACAATGTCTTCGCATAAAATAACCCAATAAGCGTTGACATGCCGTAAAATTCAACCAATTAATCAACCATTATTTATTACACTGGCCTGTATTAAAAAAATATTTCCA
>CM042163.1:6605936-6614736 GCA_023376005.1 Doryteuthis pealeii
TGAGAAAAAACAATAAAATCGATAACTCAAATTTTCATCAAAATACGTATAATGGCTGAAAAATGACATTTTTGGGGCATCTTTGAAGCCCCATATCTCCCCGAATTCTCAACAGAATTCAACCATCTTTTACTATGTGATACTCCTCATCGAACTCTATCAGAAAATCATATTAAATTGGCATTTTAATTTTGCACGAAATTTGCCATTTTCAACCACTCTCAGGGGGATTATCAGGCTTCAAATTTCACCTAAAACTCCGAATTGAGCACTTTTTTCTCCATCAGTAAATTCTACACATCAGGTGCGGAGAGGTTGGTGAATGTATATGTGATATATATGTGATATATCCCGACCGTAGTCTTTAAATTGCTCTTATGGCAAACAACTAAATTTTTTAACATATGGGTGCAAGAAGGTGGTGAGGATCAACCACCGGTTTATTAATTCTGTCACCACTAATATTCATGAAATTTATAAAAATCATTTCTACTGTTTATAAAATCAAGCCAAACAAAATATTTACCTACAAACTATTCGCTCAAGAAATCATACAAACAAAACAAAAACAAGATGTGGCACTGAATAACTCACAAGAGTTGATATGCCATTAAACAAAATAACCAATCAACTAAAGAACCTCTCAAATAGACTGAGAGAGGTGGAAATCTGTGGAAGTATTGAGTCCGTTCAGATTACAGATCTAATGAGAACCTTCTTGTTGAACTCGGAAGCTTCCATAACATAATCGGGAGCTATCACGGAACTTCCCAGAAATAGTTTGTGTACTCAGTCCCCGCCCCTAAATTTTTTTTCCCAAGGGCTCGAAAAGAGTTGTTTTCAAATTGCAAAAAAGCCGAAAAATCCAAATAATACAAATTATCAAGCCATAATTTCAGGCAAATAAATCAATTTAAATATTTTATGAAAATATCTAAGTCCATTATATATATATATATAATATATATATATATATATATATATAATATAGCATATTTATACCCCAGAGAGCTCAACCAACAAGGTTTGGGAGCATATATATATATATATATATATATATATATATATATATATATATATATATATATATATATATATATAAAGTGTTGTTATGGGTCCAACGGGAGAAAATTAAATATTTATAAAAAGATGGTCCGCAAAATGGATTATGTTTGTTTTTTTGATTATTATTATTATTTTTCATTTGCGACACGTGTTTCAGATTTTCTGATATCTTCTTCAGGCGTTAATTATCCATAATCTGAAACACGAGTCGCAAATGTAAAATAATAATAAAAATATTTTTAAAAAAACATAATCCATTTTGTGGACCTTCTTTTTTTAAAATATATATATATATATATATATATAATATATATATATATATATATATATATATATATATATATATATATATATATATTTGTGAATAAAAAGGCCTTAAATACCATGGGTATCGTGATTATGGACCATTTCCATTCGTGGGTATCTGGGGCCCACAGAGCTTCTTCAGACCACGTATATTTTTATTTAGACAGGCACATGGCCAAATTCATTTATTATATATTATATATATATATATATATATATATATATATATAATTTAATATACCAAGCGTGTTGGTAGATCCTTGCAGAGAGAAAAAACCCAGCAGAAAGTTTGATTGTAAAATATACTACCAAACATCAACCAGGAAGAAAAAATTTTTTGAAAAAAAGAAAGGACCAAGATATTCGTACCAACAAAAAATAATCTATTGGTACAGTATTTGGCCAAAAGAAAAAACAATTTATATGCATATATATGTATATAAGATATATATATATATATTCATATAACCGCTAGGAGAAAGCTAATATGTCAAAATTTGACTCATTAGATTATCTTTATATATACTAGCAAATATATGCACCCTCCGGGTGCAAGTATTTAAATTTTGATATAATAAAATATGTTAAATTAGAAAGGCTAATGAAACTGAATAAGAATTCAGATAAAATATTTGGAACAGAGGGGGTATGATTGAAAAATAGAACAACTTTGAAACTATCTTTTCCGTCATTTGCACTTACTCCCGTCTTTCATTGGTAAATTTTCCTAATTTAACTATTTAAAAATAGGCAGTAAAGAATAATATTACAGTTATTTCTTCTTGTTAATGTATTTCTTTTAAGATTTATCCCCGAGATTTTTGCTCATATTCAATAAGATAAAACCAAACAATTAGTAATCAATAATACTTAGCATATATTTATCAAAATCAAATTTTAAAGTTCAATATGCAAATTATCCTTCCCATTCACACTGTAAACCGCTATTTTGTTGTGTATATAAATACAATTGCATGTGTATAGTATGTAGATATGGTCAACAGCCTTAATGATGTAAAACAATTTTATTAATAATTGAGGTTTAAATAAAAAATAAAATCATGGAGAATGTGACGTAAATAACAAATGGAATTGTGACTTGAATAGTAATATAGTTTCGGTTACAGACATAAAAACCCACAATCTCCATTATAATAAATATATATATATATATATATATATATATATATATGTATATATATTACGGTAGATTGATTGAGGAAAGCTGTCAACTAATTCCTTCTTGAGTCTATTCAATTCACGAAGAAGCAGAGGAAAGAGATATACACTGTCCTAAATTATATTGAAATCATATCGAGAAACATTGCCGTCAAAGTGTTGCGTGGAGACCACATCAATCTGGTATCTATTAAACAAAACTGCACCGATTTTAATATGTTGATATGATAACAAAGAAAAGAAAAAAAAACAAGGAATTAACCTACCAATGAAAAAAAAAACAACGAACCAACTAACCAACCGCTAAAGAAAAGAAAAAGAAAACGAGGAATTAACCTACCAAAGAAAAAAACCAACGAATCAACCGACAAAGAAAAGAAACAAAAAACAAGGAATTATTTTTTTGCAATCGTGAATGTTACGGAAAAATTGTAAACAAGCACTTAAAATCATCGAAAACGAGGCTAAATGGCGGAACGAGTCGAAATTGACCAAAACAAATGGTTTTAAATCTTTTAAAAATAAACTGCATATGTAATGATATTTTTCTTTTTTAATGATGGTCAGTATGTTACTACTTATCGATTTAGACAAAGTTTGACCTTATTGATAGCGATTATAGGAATGATGCAGCAAAAAGAGAGAAAAAAAACAAAATATCCTTCCGTACAAGTGAACAGGTCATGTAAAATGAGCGGGAAAACAACAAGTTTTTGGTTGAAGGGCGGGACATTTTAGTGTTGTAATTTGATCGAATAAAACCTGATACGGCCAAGGAACGGAGTAAAGTCTTATTTGGATGTGGTGTTCATCGGATGATCGGTGGGTGTCATATATGCTCGTTGGTTGCACGAACATTCTCGAATGAGAGGAGGTCAACACAACGAGGATCGTTTCGTTCGACGTTGAAGTCAGATACGAAATACAATTCGTCAAATTAGTCGGACAAATACCCTCATGTGAATAATTCTGATATTTCGGACTGTTGGTCTCGTCTTTATTGTGGTATGTATAAACACAAAATGTTTTATTTAAAATAAACCGCCAGTGTTATTTAGCGTCACCTTAGTGACAAAAACAAACAATAGTTTAGATGAATAAAACAAATATTCAAAACAATCGGGATTCCATTATTTTAAACAAATTTGTTTGAATAAAAAGATGTTGTCCTAATGCACCTATATCGTATATACTAGCAAATATATGCACCCACCGGGTGCAAGTATTTAAGTTTTAATATAATAAAATATCATGTTAAATTAGAAAGGCTAATGAAACTGAATAAGAATTCAGATAAAAAGATTTGGAACAGAGGGGGTATAATCGGAAAATAGAACAACTTTGAAACTAACTCTTCCATCATTTTCCATTACTCCCGTCATTCAGTGGTAAATCTTCCTAATTTAACTATTTAGTTAAAATAGGAAGTAAAGAATAATATTACAGTTATTTCTTCTTGTTAATGGATTTCTTTTAAGATTTATCCCCGGATAAGATAAAACCAAACAATAAGAAATCAATAATACTAAGCACATATTTATTAAAATCAAATTTTTAATATCAATATGCAAATTAGCCTTCCCATTCATACTGTAAACCGCTCTTTTGTTGTATATATAAATACAATTGCATGTTTTTAATATGTAGATATGGTAAACAGTATTAATAATGTAAAACAATTTTATTAATAATTGAGGTTTAAATAAAAATAAAATCATGGAGAATGTGACGTAAATAACTAAGGGAATTGTGATTTAAGTAGTAATATAGTTTCGGTTACAGACAGAAAAACACACATCTCCATTATAATAAGATATTTTGGGGGAATATGTGCTTAATTGAAGTCGTACCTAATTTTGAAAGTTAATTGATTAATAATTAATTAATTAGGCGGGCATACCTATTTAAATGTAAGGCTAAACAAATCGAGAAAGATCAATCTCTGTATGTACATTTCGGCCTATTAGACCTCATCAGCAGAGCTCCATTATTATAATAAGATATATATATATATGTGTGTGTGTGTGTGTGTGTGTGTGTGATCGTGGTCTGCTGCACGTGAATAAGCTAGTAACGGTTTTGACCTGTTGCAAATATTTTAAAATTGTGGCTAATATAAATAAATATATATATATATATATATAAGTGCGTGCGTGTATGTGTGTGTGTGCGTGTATGTGTGCGAGCACGCGCGTGTTGAATAGTGTTCTACTTTTTCAACGTATTTTTCTCTTTATCTTTAAAGGTATTTATCATTCATTCATTTACTTCGAGGAATTGGGACCAGGTTTCTTGGAGGATAAAAACAATTTTTTTGCAATTATTATCAGGCACCTACAAAAATTGGCCGGGACGAGCCAAATAAGAAAAATGGCGCCCTTATCAGATCGCCGAACAGACATCTCGTTTGTCCGTTATTCTCGTTTGTTCGTTGTTTCTGCGCTCTGGGAAATTTTCTTCGACTCACTTCTCAACAGATGGAAATAGCCATTGGGGCATCATCACTGTATACAGGGAATGCGTTCTACTCCGACCGCACCTCTACTCTGGCTATTAGTCTTGATCGCATACTGGCCCTCTATAGAACTATTGTCCAAAATGAGGTAGACAAACTTCTTCGCTCACATTTTTTTCTTTCATTTTCTTTCCACCGTTTTAAGCCGGGTTAATTAGCTTTGTTGTCGTTCTGCCCATCCATAGTGCGATGTTTGGAGCCTCTTTCTGACACCAAGTCGAGAGAAACCGAATTTGAATACTGCGTCATTATTTATTTATTAAGCCAATATTAGTAGGACACTGGGCTAAATTGCTAGGAAGCCGTGTTGACTGGGGTTTAGAATACACCGACCCCACCTCCCCAATGGTCGTTGGTCTTGCCATAAGGGCAATAAGGTTGGGACAATAATATATACATATTTACCAATCCCTCCGCACGAGCAGGATGTGACACAAGGTCAATTTCTTTCTTAAGCGGAGTTCAACAGGTTTTGAATTCAGAGTTTTCCTTCTCCTAGACCGGTTGCCTAACCAAGGTTAAAGAGCCCAGTGTGCCCTACTATTTACCCATAGCTGGAGGGAGAGTAGGATTCATACCTTTCCCAAGGCTATTAGTGCTAAGTGAAATGCAATTACCACGTCCAGGATTTGAACTCAGGGAGACGAGTCCATTTCCCATGACTTTAATCATTAGACCACGCGCTTGGGACAATAATATAGGTGTTAGGGATTGACGTGACCAACTGATTGATCGGAGGAAGCCTCTCCGACCGTCCGTCTAAGCTGAGTCAAGTAGAGTGTTGCATATCATGGACTACCTGTTGACCGAGGCTGCTGACCTGTGATGCTTAAGGATGGAACCTTTGTGACTGGGCAGTCCTGCCAGCTGAGACTTTAAAATGCACTGACTGCACCTCTGCAGAGGGGTAAGACCCCTCCTCAATGGACGCCACCTTTTAGCCTTGGGTGGCGTTACGTGCTGCTTAAGAATGGAATCCTTGTGGCTGAGCAGTCCTGTCGGCTGGGACTTTAGAATACACCAACTGCATATCTGCAGAGGGGTAAGACCCCCTCCCGCACACACATACACATCTTTTGGCTGTGGATGGCAACGTGCTGCTTAAGGATGGAACCCTTGTGGTTGGGTAGTCAATGATATGCAACACTCCATTTGACTCAGCTTAGACGGACGGTCGGAGAGGCTTCCTCCGATCAATCAGTTGGTCATGTCAATCCCTAACACCTATATGATTGTCCCAACCCTCTTGCTCTTATGGCAAACACCAACGACTATTTTTATCATACATGTGCTAGAATACAGGGTCTGAGGCTCTTAGTACCCTGGGTATGGCGTTAAACTCTATCTGATGGTGAAGTTCCAATTCTGGAGCTCTGGGGAATGTGGAGTACCCCTTCATCACCATTACTCCCAGATCCACTCTGAGGGTCTTAGTATCCTGGGTATGGCGTTAAACTCGATCTGATAGTGAAGTTCCAATTCTGGAGCTCTGGGGAATGTGGAGTACCCCTTCATCACCATTACTCCCAGATTCACTCTGAGGGTCTTGATGTCCTGGGTATGATATTAAACTCTATCTGATGGTGAAGTTCCAATTCTGAAGCTCTGGGGAATATGGATTACCCATTTATCACCATTACTCCCAGGTCCACTCTGAAGGTCTTAATGTCCTGGGTATGATATTACTCTATCTGATGGTGAAGTTCCAGTTCTGGAGTTCCTGAGAATATGGAGTACCCTTTCATCACCATTACTCCCAGATCCACTCTGAGGGTCTTAATGTCCTGGGTATGATGTTAAACTCTATCTGATGGTGAAGTTCCAATTCTGGAGTCCTGCGGCATGTAAATTAACCCATAATCGTCATTACTCCCAGGTCCACTCTGACCTGGCGTGGCAGTACTTATTGGGGTCCCATCTATGGGTTAAATAGAAAAATGTGTTTAAATTTGATATAATGGAATAACCCATCTTCCCCGTACCTCAACAGTGGTGATGGTTCTAGCCACTATTTAAGAACACGCATATTACTCTGTGCAGAACTCACTTGAAGTACTTAGACGACGGATTCTCCTCATAATACTCACGTGACCTTACTATATAACAAAAATAATTGAGTACCCATCAAGAATTAATAAAATAACCAACAAGGGTTGACATGCCGTAAAACCCAACCAACCAAATTGCAAGGCGTATTGACATTGACAGTGGAGAGGGGTGTCTTTTTAGAAATACTGACTTTTACCTAGGTTTGAACACCGATTGCTATCCTCGTTGTAGTATACCTAACTCTCTCAACCGCGGGTTACACTAGAGTTTAGTGCTACGAGCAAGAATATGCGCCCTCCGGGTTTAAGTGTTTAAATTCTAATGTAATGAAATATATTAAATTAGAAAAACTAGCGAAATCAAATAAGGACGCATATAAAAAGATTACTCTGACGCACCTGTTTTTATGCATACGTGCAACTTCGCAGGTTGGGTTTATTGCCCAGCGCCTGAGGCGCCCCCTTGAGGGGGAATGCCGACGGGATCGACGCAATTTTTGTTCTTTCCCACCATGAGCTTCGGCTTGTGGGTGGGCCCACGTTAAAACGAGGCCTTGTGCCCAGCCCATACAAGTGGGGTATGAGGCAAATACCCGTGCAACTTCTCCTGGCTCTGAGATGGCGTTTTCTTAAATTAAGTTGTCACGGCACCCATTTCTTTTATTTCGAACCCTTCACTAATTTTACACACGTTCACACCCGCTTTGAGCTCCGAGGACGTCATTTCTTTCGCTACAGAAGCCAAACAGGGAAAAAAAACGAGAAACAAAGACTAGAAGGGAAGATTAGATTAGACGAACAAATAAAGAAACTACGAGGACATGCAAATGTGTAGAGGAAAAGAAAGACACAATAGAATGAAACTATTATAAGTTATTAAGGCAGCTATATTTTTTCTTTCGAGTCCTTCACTCATTTTGCACGCAAGACACGTCCTCACTCGCTTTTGAATTCCGAGGTACTTCATTTATTTCGGTACAGAAACAAATAGAAAAAAAAGAGAAACAAAAACAAGAAGGGAAATGAGACCAGACGAACAAATAAAGAAACTACGAGGACATGCAAACGTATAGAGGAAAAGAAAGACACAATAGAATGAAACTATTATAAGTTATTAAATTATTTTTCTTTCGAGCCCTTCACTCATTTTGCACACAAGACACCTCCTCACTCGCTTTTGAATTCCGAGTTACTTCATTTCTTACGGTACAGAAACCAAATAGAAAAAAAAGAGAAACAAAAACAAGAAGGGAAATGAGACCAGATGAACAAATAAAGAAACTACGAAGACATGCAAATGTTTTAAGGAAAGGAAAAACACAATAGAATGAAATAGCTGATAAAAGAAAACAGCAGCAGAGAAGACAGACAATACAATTAGAAACTGAATAAAACAAAATAAAAAGGAAAGAATTGGTTGAGGAAGTGTGACTCAAAAGATACCGGAACAGGATCCAACAATACAAGCAAAACAGGACATTCCAAAATAGAGAAAGGAAATTCTACTAGCAGGTCAATGGGGAAGGCATGAAGAAAATTGAGGAACCGGATGCAAATAAAGGCAAAACATTTGATGGAGCAAAAGTAAAGGGACACAGAAAGCAACTCAAGAGAATGATTAAAAGACAAGAAATAACGATTACAAAGGAATTTACAAGGAATTACATCTCTCTCAACAAAACAACAA
>CM042163.1:6614836-6634836 GCA_023376005.1 Doryteuthis pealeii
GCATCTTCTTCTTCTTCTTCTCCTCCTTCTTCTTCTTCTTCTTCTTCTTGCTTCTTCTTCTTCTTCTTTCTGCATCTATTCTTCTTCTTCTTTCTGCATCTCTTCTTCTTCTTCTCTTCTTCTTCCTTCTTCTTCTTCTCTTCTTCTTCTTCTTCTTCTTCTTCTTCCTTCTTTCTGCATTCTTCTCTTCTTCTTCTTCTCTTCTTTCTGCAATCTCTTCTTCTTCTTCTTCTTCTTCTTCTTCTTCTTCTTCTTCTTCTTCCTTCAGCACCCAGCATTTATTATTATTATTATTATTATTATTATTATTAGTTCTTTTAGTAACAGCAGTTATAGTAATATACATACACATCTCCATTTCCCTTTACCTTTGTCCCCATATATTTCCTCCTCCTCCTCCCCCTTCTTCTTCTTCTCCTACTTCTTCTTCTTCTTCTTCTTATTATTATTATTATTATTATTATATATTATAAAGATAGGGATACTCTCTAGAATAATAACCGCATTTTGATATTGTTGTGGGGTTTTAAGGGGTCAAAATAAGACAAACACGTCGGGTATCAATGTAGACAAATGTATTTAACAAAAGAGTAGAAATTTACAGCAAAGAAAGTGGAGATTGCGTCCGACCAATACAGTTACGAGCTGACTCGCATTTGCTTCGCGTCAAGCCACAATTGTTCATATTACTTATAGTAGCCGTCGGCGCATTCCATTATTGTCCATAGGTTATATCACCTATAACAGATATAAAACTTAGTGTCAGTTTACAACCTGTAATAATAATAATATCTTTCCAGCTAGTATATTAGGTCTGAGACCTGTCAGCTGTTCCTTTTAAATATTCATTTTAAATCCACAGAATATTTATAATCTTTCCACAGATTATCCAACTTTGCCTTGAAGGAGTTTAGAGATGGGGTATTCATTACTGATAAAGGTAGTTTATTCCATGTATTCACCACTCTGTAGCTAAAATAATTTTGTCTTGCGTTTGCTTAAGAAAAAAAAGAAAAAAAGAAATCACAAAAGTGAATGCTCTGTACGGCCATTTTAACCAAACTTCGCAAGACCATCGAAATAGTCGACAAGAGAGGCGGCAGCGGTTGTGATGTTTGAAGAGGAAAAGGAAGAGGATACGTTCAGGGTCACATCTTCTTATTATAATGGAGATTGTGTGTTTTTCTGTCTGTAACCGAAACTATATTCCTACTCAAGTCACAATTCTCCTTAGTTATTGAATCACATTCTCAAATGATTTTATTTTTTATCTAAACCTCAATTATTTATAAAATTGTCTTACATTATTAATACTGTTAACTATGTCTACATACTGACAACATGCATTAATATTTATATTACAACAAAATAACGGTTTACACTGTGAACGGGAAGGCTAATTTGGCATATTTAATATCAAAAAATCGAATTTTAATATATGTGCTTAGTATTATTGATTTCTAACTGTTTGCGTTTTATCTTAATGAATATTAAGCAAAAATCTCTTCAATGAATCTTAAATGAAAATCCATTAACAAGATAAATTAACTGTCATTTTATTCTTTACTTCCTCTTATAACTAAAATACTTAAATTAGAAAAAATAAACAATGAAAGACGAGAGTGATGGAAGAGTAAGTTTCAGTTGTTCCATTTTTTATATACTCCTTCTGTTTCAAATCTTTTATTATACTCCCTCGGTTTCAAATCTTTTTATCTGTATTCTTATTTAGTTTTATTACCCTTTCTAATTTAATATAATATTTTATTACATTAAAACTTAAATACTTGCACCCGGAGGGTGCATATATTTGCTAGTTATGATAAAAACGAAAAGGGAGAAAAAAAAGAAGAAACAGAAAGAAGCGTTAGATTAAACGGCTTTTTCGTAAAAGGGGGCGGGTTAATGTTTTCATGGCGAGTTGCGATAACATCTCGTGCCAAGTGGACTAGAGCCGAGCGTAAAAATGGCGCCGAGCACCTGTCTCCATCACTAAATCTTATTATAATGGAGATTGTGTGCTTTTCCGTCTGTAACCGAAACTATATCACTACTCAAGTCACAATTTCCTTAGTTATTTACGTCACATTCACCGTGATTTTATTTTTATCTAAACCCCAATTATCAATAAAATTGTTTTGCGTTATTATTACTATTGGTCATATCTACATACGAAACACGCAATTGTATTTATATATACAAAAAAAATAGCGGTTTACAGTGTGAACGGAAGGCTAATTTGCATATTGATATTAAAAATTGATTTTTAATTAAATATTTGCTTAGTAATATTCAATTTCTAATTGTTTGGTTTATTTTATAAAATATGAGCAAAAGATTTCGGGGATAAATCTTAAAAGAAACCATAACAAGAAGATATAACTTGTAATTTTATTTTTTACTACCTATTTTAACTAAGTAGTTAAATTAGGAAAATCTACCAATGAAAGACAGGAAGTAATGGAAAATGATGGAAGAGTTAGTTTCAAAGTTATTCTACTTTTGATTATACCCCTCTGTTTTAAATAATTTTATATGCATTCTTTTTTAGTTTCATTAGTCTTTCTAATTTAACATATTTCATTACATTAAAACTTAAATACGTGCGCCCGGAGGGTGCATATATTTGCTAGTATATATAAAGCTTATCATAACGCTCAACAACAACAGCAACAGCATCAGCAACAACAACAACAACAGCAACAACAACACCTACTACAGTATTACTATTATTAATCTACTAGCAAGACCTGTGGATATACCACAATATAATAGATGGTGAGGTTCCAGTTTTGAAGTTCTATGGAATGTAGAGCACTCCTTCATCACCACTGCTCCCTGGTTCACTCTGACCCGGAGTGGTAGTACCTGTTAGGGTTCTATCTATGGGTTAGATAGAAAACTGTGTTTACAAAAAAAATTGAGTATCCATTAAGAATGAATTTATTTAAAAACTTTCTCGGCATTAAATGACCCACTGAGGTTGATATGCCGTAAAACAAAACAAACAGTATGATAATTTAATTATTACCACGTTTGATATGTTTACCAAAAAGCTATTACAAAATACTTCAGTACTGTAAAAAGTAATAATAATCTTTATTTAAGTCTTCCCCCCCACTCTCTCTCTCTCTCTCTCTCTCTCTCTCTCTCTCTCTCTCTCTCTCTCTCTCTCTCTTATTTCTCTCTCCTCTCTCTCTTTTCGCTTTTTCTCTCTCTTTACTCTCTCTTTACGCTCTTTCTCTTTTTCTCCATCTTTTTCTCTCCTTTTCTGCTTTTTACTCTTCCTCTCTCTCTCTCTCTCTCTCTCTCTCTCTCTCTCTCTCTCTCTCTCTCTCTCTCTCTCCTCCTCTCTCTTCTCCCTCTCTCCCCTCTTTTTTCGCCTTTTCTCTCCCTTTACTCTCTCTTTACGCTGTCTTTTTCTCCATCTTTTTTCTCACATTTTTCTTTGCTTTTTACTCTCTCTCTCTCTCTCTCTCTCTCTCCTCTCTCTCTCTCTCTCCTCTCTCTTCTCTCTCTCTCTCTCTCTTTTTCGCTTTTCTCTCTCTTTACTCTCTCTTTATCCTCTTTTTACGCTTTTTCTCTTTTTCTCCATCTTTTTTCCCTTCCTTCTTTGCTTGTTACTCTCTCTCTCTCTCTCTCTCTCTCTCTCTCTCTCCTCTCTCTATCTCTCTCTCTCTCTCATTCTTTTTTTCTTTCTTTCATTTTTTCATTTGATTGAAACATATTATGATGGGCATAAAAATGGAGGAAATCACCAATTGTCTTACATTTTTTTCTTCTTTCAAAATGTCATTGAAACGAGCCAATTGCTCTTCACAAGACTGTTTCTTCAAATTCCAGTGATTAGTGATGAAAAATTCCTTTGAATGCTACTACACCTGAGCCAACACATACATATAATCATGTATACACATTAACACATACATATAATCATATATACACATTAACACATATACAAATAAATCCAGAGATAATACTATTTAAGGATTCTAGAAAACTGTTGAACAAACGTAATGAACTGATAGCCAAATGTAGACACAAAGGAAAATTCCAGATATAATGGTATTTATTCCCCAATAGCCTCGAGTAACCCCTAGCTCGTATCTTCATCCCTTATCTTTTTATCTTATTGTTTTTCTTTGTTTATATTAGAATTAATATTTTATTTATATATATATATTATATATATATATATATATATATATATATATATATATATGTGTGTGTGTGTGTGTGTGCGTTTATGTATTTATATTTTACTTTATTGTGTTTACCTTTTGTCTTAGAATAATATGTATATATGTTTGTATGTATATATGTGTTTATATACATATGCGTGTGTTTGGATAGATTCATGGATTTATTTTATATTGTGTATGTGTGTATATGTATATATTTTTTGTATGTATGTTGGTTGTATGTTTATGTGTTTGTATATATATATATGTGTGTTTGTTTAGGGGTATGTTTTTTTAATGTATTTATAGGTGTTTGTATAGGTTACCATTAGTTTGATTTTTTTTTAGATGAGACTTGATAATTTGTATAATTTAGATTTTTCCGACTGTTATCTTCATTTTAATTGTTATGTGCACAAAGTTTCAGTCGATAAGCTCCCTGGCCTCCTTCACGTGTTTCTTGTCTTAATTTTTTTAAATGGCGCTTGATAATTTGTATAATTTTGATTTTTCGGACTGCTGTCCTCATATTTATTGTTATATACACAACGTTTCGGTGAGAAGGTTCTCGAGTTTAACAAGAAACGGCCGATATTATCAAGTGTAATCTTTAAAAATTAAGACAAGAAACACGTGAAGAATGCTTATCGGCTGAAACTTTGTGCACATTACAATATTGATGAGGCAGCAGTTCGAAAAATCTAAATTAGTCAAATTATCAAGCCTCATCTAAAAAGTTCAGACTAATGTGATATTCTGTGTTTGGTAGAATTTAAAGGAGGGTTTGTCCCTAATCACTGGAATTTTAACAAACTGTGTAGTAATATGAAGAGCAATTGGCTCGTTTCAATGACACTTTTTGGAAGAAGAGAAAAATGAAAGACAATTGGTGATTTTCCCTCAATTATAATGCCCATCATCAAGTTGTAAATAATCATGGAAACAAGGAAGTAAGTTCTTACATATACAGTGTAATATACAAACCTACCACCTTCAGACTTACTTCTTATCTGTCGAGAGGGTCCGACCGATTCAAGATATTTAAAAAATTTCAAATTCCAAACTGTTCAAGGTATTAAAAAATTCTATCAGATGAAAACCAGGATATACATTTTACCCAACCTTCTAACTTTATAGACTGTTCATCATGAAACAGATCTATCAATTTAATATATATATATTGTTGTGGGGTTTTAAGGGGTAAAATAATAACAAAACGACGGGTAACAAATGTAGGAAAATGTATTAACAAAAGAGTAGACAATTACAGTACAGAGAAGTGGGAATTACGTCCGACAATAGAGTTATGAACTGACTCGCATTAGCTTACTCTACAAGCCATAATTGTCCCTGTTACTTATAGTAACCGTCGGCGCATTCTATTAGTCTATAGGGTATATCACCTATAACATATATATACCCAACCACTCTACCCAAACAGAGTGCAACACAATGATTATTTATAAATCAAGTTTAACAGGTTTGAATTCAGAGTTTTTTTTTCTTCTCTTAGATGTGGTTACATCCAGGACAACTATCAATATCTTAATCAAAAATGGAAGATTCTGTGAAGATTCTGTGTCTTTGGTAGAATTCAAAGAAAATAATTTTTATAACTGGAATTTGAATAAACTGTGTAATTCTATGAAGAGCAATTGGCTCGTTTCAATGACACTTTGGAATAAGACGAAAAATATGGAAGACAAATAACGAGAAAGTTGTAAAATAAAATTGTTCACTTGTTTAAAAAGGGTTAAAAAAATCATATTCGACCAAAGAGAAACAAGAAATATTCCATGACAAGATGAGAAATGCAAAAAAAATTCTCCAGTTGAAAAATCAGAGAGAACAACATCAGGTTCAATGGCTGAAAGTTACGACCAACAGATTGTCTTACAAGACCCCAATGGCCTAATGGATACAAAAGTGCTAGTTAAAGTAGATCTAGTTACCTGAGAATCGTGAGTTCAATCCCAGGGGTCGGGTGGTGCAAAAATATCACAGACGGTGTGGAGAAGACACGTGACATATAATAGACGCAATTAACTAGATATCCTTTGCGCCCAGACAGAGAAATGCGAACAATCTACGGCTTTTTGTAACCTAATTCAAGTCATTTAAACAATTTTTGTTTGGTTTGGTTTGGTTTGTTTTGTTTTACGGCATATCAACCTCAGTGGGTTATTTAATGCCGATAAAGTTTTGAAATGGTGATGAAGGGGTGCTCCACATTCCCCAAACCTCCAGAACTGGAACCTCACCATCAGATAGAGTTTAACGTCATTCCCAGGACATGTAGACCCTCAGTCACCGCCTTCTAGAACCCATTTATGATAAAAAGGGGTTGGGGCTTGCCATAAAGGCAAGAGGGTTGGGGCAATCATATAGGTGCTAGGGCTTGACGTGACCAGCCGATTGATCGGAGGGGGCCTCTCCGACCGCCCGTCTAGCTCAAGATAGGGCCAAAGTGGAGTATTGCAAGTCATGGACTGCTCATCCACCTGGGTTCTATCCTTAAGCATCACGGGTCGCCACCCACGGCCAACAGGTGGCCCCATTGGGGGAGTCTTACCCCTCTGCAGAGGTGCAGTCGGCACATTCTAACACCCCAGCCGACAGGGCGGACAATTTTTGTCCTGTGTCTTTTTGAATTCCTTCGTTAATAATTTAACCCATATTTGGGACCCCAACAGGTACTACCACTCTGGGACAGAGTAGACATGGCAAATCAACCTTCATATGTAAAAAAAAATGAGGTACTATGATGTTGTTTGTTAACCTTGATTTATTCTTAATATTTCGAGATAAATGTTGTATACCCTTTCTTTACCGGCACTAAATAGGTATATGTTATATACTTCTCTTACTTCTTCTTACTCTGGTCGTATCTTCTTCTGGCCGGCCGTCTATCATCTATCTTGGTCTGGTATATCTTCTAAGGTCTCGTCTGGTCTTCTATTGAGGATTCCGGGTCTGGTTTCTGTTGGGGATCACTGCTTATCAGAAGCCATGTGCTATTGTTAGCTTTTAGTAATAAACACAAGACTTCGATTTACGATGATGTTACTTTATTCGTAGATCCCCAGACCAGACAATCACGCAGTGAAACTCACATCTTGCTAGCTTGGCTTCTTACTTCTAACTCTAACTAACTGAGTTGCTTACCCCTTAAACCGGAAGGGGCTTCTATCGGGGTTCCGTTTCTCACGGTCTATCCCGCAAGGCAAGGTCAGAGTGAGGTCAAACGCTGTCACTCACCTCAAGGCCATCAGCTGCACTAATATGATTTCTACACTATTGTCATAATCATTAGGTTCTAATGATTATGTAACATAAAGATCTCTTCGTCAGAAGCCTTTTTTTAACAAATTACTAAGGCCTACCAAATAAACAAAAAGCTAGGTCAAACATAGTATGATACTAAGACATTGTTGGACAGGCACAGACACACACACACACACACACATTTACACACATTTACACATACACACACGCAGAGAATTCCAAGTAAGAATACAATAGAATTGACAAAGCCTGGTTGGTTGGACTTTATGGCATGTCAACCCTTGTTGGGTTATTTTATTCTGAAAACGTTTTGCTTCATTTATTCTTGCTAGATATTCAATCTTTTTTCAAACTCAATTGTTTTTTGTAAACTCATTTTTGATCTATTCAACTAACAGGTACTACCACTCCTGGTCAGGGTGGACCTAGGAGTAATGGCGATGAATGGGTACCCCACACTCCCCAGAGATTCAGAATTGGAACTTCATCATGATATGCAATTTAATGTCATACCCGGGGACACTAATAAATAATGTTTGCTTTATTTGTTTAATGGCATGTCAACTCCTTATGGGTTATTTAATGCCGAAACTTGGTTTGTTTTTAATTGCTTGATTGTAATCATAACTATTTTAAAGTTCCATAATCGTAAACTGTTAATCTGAGCTTAAAATAGATCTTGTGAAGGGGTTTGTAATTATGTACATATTGATAGAAAATCTATCAATATATAATTCTCATTATGTTCCTTAAATGTCGAACGTTATCATCTTGCAACACCCTATCGGTAAAAAAATAAGACCGTCCAAATTGTCCAAGATGAAATGCAAAAATGTAAATCCTGGTTATCTGGTGTTGCTTAACCGCCGAATTCTTATTTCTTATGAGTGTCGTAACTTCAGTTAAATAATGGACCATTTCGTTATTATTATAAAGAAAGAAATGTAAGAAAAGGGACATGCTACATAAAAAATATGAGAAAGAAAGAAAGAAAGATAAACATAAATCTAATGAGTCAGACGAACCTACTAAAAGTTTCGCTTAATGCTCTTCAGGGCTGAGATCTGATTCAGATCTCAGCCCCGAAGATCATTAAGCGAAACTTTTAGTAGGTTCGTCTGACTCATTAGATTTATGTTTATCTGACTCATTAGGTTTATCTTTATTATTTGCTCTACTTAGGTATTGATCACTTTTTACTTATTAGCTTTAGTCTCCTGGCGGTTTTATATGAATATATATATATATATATATATATATATATATATATATATATATATGCATATAAATTGTTTTTTCTTTTGGCCAAATATTGTACCAATAGATCATTTTTTGTTGGTACGATTATCTTGGTCTTTTCTTTTTACCAAAAAATTTTTTCTCCCGGGTAATGTTTGGTAGTATATTTTTACAATCAATAATTGCTGGGTTTTTTCTCACCGCGAGGATTTACCACACGCTTGGTATATATATATATATATATATATATATATATATATATATATATATATATATATATATATATTTCGGGGTGAAAATTAATATAAGCCCTGTCTTGTTTTCAGGGAAATACGGTACTTGCGCCCGGCGGAGGTTGCATATTTCTGCTAGTATCTATAATATAAAAATATGTGTTTTATGTAGCTGATATTCTCAGCCGTGTAAATTAGGTTTTTATGACTATAATTGTGTTGTGGTTCTTTACGTGCAGATTATTAAGACAAGATTAGATGAAGGATGTTTAGGATTGGGTTAAGAGACGAAACTGTTAATCTAAGCACTCCTGCCTGTCTCCACAGGGATGGATACATAATGGCGCCTGGTCAGATTAAAAGAACACCCCCCCCACTCACCCCCTATCTCTCTCAACGCCAATGTCGATAAGCTCGGAGGTGTGTGGGGGGGAGGCTTTGTTTCTTTTGTTTTTTGTTTTATATCAGTGGGTAGGATTTGTTCTTGATACTGCTGCTGCTGCTGCTGCTGATGATGATGATGATGATGATGATGGTGTTCTATGTTTCAATTTTTATGCATTTTTTAAATTATTTTCTTTTGTTTTTTTTGTTTTTTGTTTTATGTCAGTGGGTAAGATTTGTTGTTGTTGTTGTTGCTGATGATCATGATGATCATGATGATGGTGGTGGTGGTTTCAATTTTTGATGGTGGTGGTGGTGGTGGTGATGATGATGATGATGCTGCTGATGATGATGATGATCATCATCATGGTGGTGGTGGTGATGATGATGATGATGATGATGGTGGTGGTGGTGGTGGTGGTGATGATCATCATCATCATCATGGTGGTGTGGTGGTGATGATGATGATGATGGTGGTGGTGTGGTGGTGGTGTGATGATCATCATCATGGTGGTGGTGATGATGATGATGATGATGATGGTGGTGGTGGTGTGGTGTTGATGATGATGATCATCATCATGATGATGATGGATGATGGTGGTGGTGGTGTGGTGGTGATGATGATGCTGATGCTGATGATGATAATGATCATGTGGTGGTGATGGTGGTGTGGTGGTGATGATGATGATGATGATGATGATGGTGGTGGTGGTGATGATGATAATGATGGTGGTAGTGGTGATGATGATGATGATGGTGGTGGTGGTGGTGGTGGTATTATATGTTTTAATTTCTATGCATTTATTATTATTATTATTTTCTTCAGAAATTTTTTCATGAATTTATCTAAGCTCAGTCGATAGATCGTTCGGCGAGGAATCACAAGGTTCCTGGTTCGATACCGGCCCTCGCCAACTCAGCTGCATGAGTAGCACAGGGATCTGTGTGGTAAAGTGAGGAGCTGATGGTAGGTGTGGTGCTCCACCTCAGACGCTAAAAATAATCTCCTTGGTTTAGCGTTGTCTGGCTGATACCGACTTTAGGCCACCCGACCACTTTATTTTACTTTTATCTATTATTATTATTATTATTATTTTCATTCCGTTTTTCACATCAGCGTTAGCTGATGGTATTTCTGTGAAGGCTGAGAGACAACAAGTCTCCTCAGGTCTCCAGGACTCTTCTGAGTATTCTAGCCGATCGCAGCAGTGCAATAGTCTGGATGGTCTCAATTCTTCCTCTGATTTCCAGATCCTTCAGTCTTTTCTCCAAGTTTATTGGAACCGTTCCAAGTGCACCAACTATAATTGGTATCACTTTCACTCTCATGTTCCACAGCTTTTTTAATTCTTTTGCAAGGTCCAGGTATTTATCCATCTTTTCATTTTCCTTCAGCTTCACCCTGTGATCTGCTGGAACCGCAAAGTCTACCAGTTGACACGTTTTTGTTGGGGTTTTTTTTTGTTTTTTTGTTAATCAACACTAGGTCTGGTCTCCTGGCTGGGATAGGGTGATCCGTCTTTATCTCAAAGTCCCAGAGAATTTTATGAGTTTCATTCTCAAGAACAGATTATTATTATTATTATTTACTCTTTTCGAGTTTTCACATCAGCATTAGCTGATGGTCTTTCACTGGCGTCTGAGTGACAAGTCTCCTCAGGTCTCCAGGACTCTTCTGAGTATTCTGGCAGATTGCAGCAGTGCAGTGTTCTGGATGGTTTCAATTCTTCCTCTGATTTCCAAACTTTCCAAACCCTTTTCTAATCCCTTTTGGGACCGTTCCAAGTGCACCAACTACAATTGGTATCACTTTCACTTTCATATTCCATAACTTTTTCAGTTCTCTGGCAAGGTCCAGGTATTTGTCCATTTTTTCATTTTCCTTTAGCTTCACCCTGTGATCTGCTGGAACTGCGAAATCCACCAGTTGATAAGTTCTTTCTTTTTTGTTTATCAACACTAGATCTAGTCTGCTGGGATAAGTTGATCCGTTTTGATTTCAAAGTTCCAGAGAATTTTATGTGTTTCGTTCTCAAGAACAGATTCTGGTTTACGCATATACCATGGTCAAAATTAATTTTTTATCATAATTCCCAGTGGATCACCTTCCCAACCCAGTCGTGTCTGGTTTTGTATTCCCTTTGTGCTAGTTTGCTACATTCACAGAGTACATGGTTTACAGTCTCATCTCTATTACCGCAAAGTCTACATTTACTATTTTGTTGGGTCTTATCAATTTTCGCTTTGATGTAGTTTGTTCTTATGGCATTATTCTGTGCAGCAATTATTAGTGATTCAGTTTCTCTTTTAAGGTTTCCTTTTCTTAACAACGTCCAGGTCTTTTCATGTGCAACCTATTATTATTATTATTATTATTATTATTATTATTATTATTATTATTATTATCACGGGGAGTGGGTGCGTAAATATTGTGGGGTGAGTCTCATTCCACGTGTTTGGAATCATTGGCCGATGTTGACTGTTAGCGTTAATCAGAGCGAGCAGTGTTTGAAGAATCCCCAGAGCGCAACATATATTCTCTCTTCTACAACGCTTTCATTTTGCCAAGCGATAACATAAATGATTATCATTCTCTTCATCGCCAGCAAAACAAAAACATCCTCCGAAACGCGTCGTCAAACTGGCGGGAAAAAAAAAGAGCCAGAAATATTTTCATCTTGAAAAATCCTTCATCAAATAAATTAACACAAAATGTTCTTTGGGGTCTTGTGCCCTTTTGTAAATAAATGTTGATTTTACGAGAGGTGGTTGTAGTGGTGCTGTCAACAACCAAATAAACACAAGATTTTGATAAAACGAAAATTAGATTTCTGTATTTCTTTTATTAACTTGTTAGATTATTGGGTTCTATATGCCGAAAGGGGGAATCATCGCCTGGCCAAGATCACACTCTACTGGCGGCTGGATCTGTAGAATACGCCGACTACACTCCTGTAGAGAAGTAAGACAGTCCTGTCGGCTGGGACTGTAGAATACGCCGACTGCACTACAGCAGAGGGATAAAACCACCCTGTTGGCTGGGGCTGTAGGACGCACCGACTGTACTCCTATAAAGGAGTAAGACAGCCCTGTCGACTGAGACTGTAGAATACGCCGACTGCACTAGAGGGGCTGTAGGATGCACCGACTGCACTCCTATAGAGGAGTAAGACAGCCCTCTCGACTGGGACTGTAGAATACGCCGACTGCACTACAACAGAGGGATAAAACCACCCTGTTGGCCGGGGCTGTAGGATGCACCGACTGCACTCCTATAGAGGAGTAAGACAGCCCTCTCGACTGGGACTGTAGAATACGCCGACTGCACTACAACAGAGGGATAAAACCGACCCTGTTGGCCGGGGATGTAGGATGCACCGACTGCACTCCTGTAGAAGAGTAAGACAGCCCTATCGGCTGGGACTGTAGAACACGCCGACTGCACTCCTATAGAGGAGTAAGACACCCCTGTCGACTGGGACTGTAGAATACGCCGACTCCAGTAGAGGGATAAGACCGCCCTGTCTGCTGGAACTGTAGAATATGCCGACTGAACTTCTGCAGGGGATAAGAACACCCTGTCAACTGGAGTTGTACAATAAACATAATTTACCTTTGCAGAGGGGTAAGACATCCTGCTCAGATACCTGTTGGCCGTATGGGCTGACCCGTGATACCCAAGGACAGAATCCTAATGACTGAACAGTCCATGACATGCAATACTCTAATTTGCTATTTACTTAATCTAGACAGGCTACTAGAGAAGCTCACTCCGTTCAATCGACTGGTCGCATCAAACCCCAGTACTTATATATATTTCCTCCGCACGAGCAGGATGTGACACAAGGTCAATTTCTTAAGCGGAGTTCAATAGGTTTGAATTCAGAGTTTTCCTTCTCCTAGATCAGTTGCCTAACCAAGGTTACAGAGCCCAGTCTGCCCTACTATTTACCCATAGCTAGAGGGAGAGTAGGATCCATACCTTTCCCAAAGGTATTAGCGCTAAGTGAAATGCAATTAATACGTCCAGGATTTGAACTCGGGGCGACGAGTCCATTTCCCATGACTTTAACCATTACACCACGCACTTCCAGCCCTAGTACTTATATGAATGTCATAACATTTCTGTTAATTTAAAGAATTTACGGATTTTGTAATTTTTTCCACGTTTGGATGTGTATTCTGAGGGACTTTCCTTCTTTTTATTTATTTTATTTTATTTTATTTATTTTTATTTTTTATTTTTTATTTATTTATTTTTTTTATTTTGTTAACGTCAAATCTCAGCGGTGATTTGTTTGTTTGTTTATTTATTTTTGCATTTCAAGTTCAGAATGAATTTCGTCAAAGATACAAAACAAGTTTTGTTTGAAGGGGAAGCCAAACAAAAAAGGTTTTGTTTTTTTGTTTTTGTTTTTTCTTGATGCACATTCTCACTTCTGTTTTGGTTTATTTTCTGTTCGCTACAATCTACCGGTAAATTGTGAATTCAGGAGCGTAATTTTTTACCATAGTCTACTGGACCATTTTACCATAGTCTAGTGGACCACTTTTACCATAGTCTAGTGGAACTTGTTGAAAAAATCCATACGTAAATCTTGATTGGATGTAGCAATTCCAAACCAAACATTGACGATATCTTGAAAGGCAAATTTCAGTTTCACAAATCTCACTAAATCTTTCTGCTAATGTTGCGTTCTTTAATAATGTTTTGAAAATAAATATGTTGGTTAAATTTGTTTTTGTGCATCTTACGCCACTCATCCATGAATATAACATGGAAAGATAAATTTTGTTTTACATCTTTTTCTCAGAGCTTTCGTTCTGGCTAGCAAGTATTAAACACAATAATAATGTGACCCGCGCTCGTTATTTTTTTTCAATTATACAGCCCACCGTGAAAAAAGTAGTAATCTGAACTTTAGGTGACTAAATTCCTACCATAAAATTGTGCTTGCGCATTATTTGACATGTACTTAATTGTTACTTAAAAAGAATTTTATCAAATTTTGGAGTTAAAAAAGATCAAGTGAGTTTACTGTCATTACTTCATCACTTAATTCATTTTATATGGGCACTGTTTTGAAATAAAATAACTAATGTATTATAAAATTCATTCATTGATAAATCAACACTGAAAATTGTATTAAAATTGAATAAATCCCTGATTTTTGGTCATTTTTTTCAATGGACAGGGGGTAAATTCATTTTGTAAAATACGGATTTTACGGCAACTTTGGCAGTGCCTATATAAAATGAATTAAGTGATTGTTGTAAGGTTTTAAGGGGTCAAAATAATACAAAATGACGGGTAACAAATGTGGGAAAATGTATTAACAAAAGAGTAAACAATTACAGTAAAGAAAAGTGGGAATTGCGTCCGACAAATAGAGTTACGAGCTGACTCGCATTGGCTTCCTTCAAACCATAATTGTTCCTGTTACTTATAGTAACCGTCGGCGCATTCCACTATAGTCTATAGGGTATATCACCTATAACAGTGATGAAGCAATGAGAGGGAATTTCCCTTGATCTTTTTTCGTGAATTTGGAGAAGAAGCATTTGTAAATAATGGCAGCCATCTTTGATTCAACGTAATTTTCACGGAGAATCACGGCGCTTTTCAAATCCATTTTAGTACTTGTTTTCAAAACCAAAATATCATAAAATGTCTTTTTAATAACAATTAATTTCATTTCAAATAATGCTCAAGTTATGGTAGGAATTTAGTCACCTAAAGTTCTGATTACCAATGAGAAACTGTTGTAAAGGGAATAAACCGGATAATCCCTCACGTATGCAAATGAGTACGTATAAAAGAACAACAGAAGCTTAGCTAATCTTCTGTTGTTCTTTTATACGCACGTGATGTGAGGTGATCTCCACCCACGAAGGTTGTTTCGTATTCTCGGATGTAAACCTACGTGCTACAACTCTTCAGAAGATAAGTAATCTTTACCAATCCTCAGAGACTTTACCTTGCCGGCCGAGAGTCATTTTTGTTATTTGTATTCATTGTAATAATAAACCATTATTATAACCACTCGCAATCTTCTCGTTAATGTATTTCTAATACATAACAGAAACAAAGTGAAAAGTGACCCCCACTACATGGCAATCTAATAAATAATCCAACATATCTAAAAATCAAACGATTAAAATAAAAAATGAAAGACTCTCAACTCAAAGCAAGAAATCGACTGAGAGACAGCTCGTAACTCGGAAAACTCGTGTTGGTGCACTCGTAAATCAAGTTACCACTATATCGTCTTTTTCTAGATTATGTAGGCATCAGATATAGGTCTATGGGGAAATGTGAGGAGGTTAATCCGACAGAATGTGGAGAAAGGTAGACAGACACGGGATGTACATTCTCAAAATGCTGAAACAGAAGGTCGTCAGTAGGGGGAGGGTGGTTGGGGGTGGTTAGTGGATTTTCTTCTCTTTAGATGGGGAGTGTCTGGATGGTGGTACCACAGGTGTCAGTCTAGAAAATTGGATTGTGAGGATTGGTTAAGAGGACTGTATATGTGTATGCGTGTGTGTGTGTGTCTGTTTAATTGTTTCAGCATTTTGAGAATGTCCATCATTGAAGCAAGAACTATATCCAAGTCCTGAAGATGGTCTAATAAGAGACCGAAACGTTGCATCGTCGACAATAAACATCCAGTTTCCATAACATCCCGTGTTTGTCTACCTTTCTCCACATATAGGTCTATGTCTTGTGCGTGCGTATTTCTGTTTCAAATCGAGGCAAGGTCGAATAGAGGCGAAGTCATCAACCTTAAACGATTGAATGATAAAAAAAATGTTATTTTATTAAAACTGGGTTGAATAATGAATAACCAAAAATGAAAAAATATATCCCTAACTGAACTCTTTTGCCGTTTTAAAGTGCATCTTTTAAAATATTATGAAGCAACTAGGTTTTAAAGTTAGAGAGGAGGAGAGAGAGAGAGAGAGGCGAGAGGAGAGAGAGAGAGAGTAAGAGAGAGAGAGAGGAGAAGAGGAGTTAGAGAAAGAGAGGGAGGGAGAAGAGAGAGTAAAGAATAAGAGAAAGAGAGAGAAAGAAAAAGAGAGAAAAGAGAGAGAAAGAAGAGAGAGAAAGAAGAGAGAGAAAGAGAAAGAGAGAGAAAGAGAGAGAGAGAGAATAAGAGAGAGAGTAAGGGAGAGAGAAAGAGAGAAGAGAGAGAGAGAGAGAGAGAGAGAGAAATGGAGGGCGCTAATAATAATGGCGCCAAGACACCTGCAAAATAATTTTAAATTCCTCCTCCATTTTTATTTTATATACAAAATTCAAACAAAGAAAATACAGTTTTTAAAGAAACTACTGTAAAAAGGTTCGACCATTTCTATCAACATAAGTCAACAGCTCTGTTGGTTGAGTTTTTTGAAGATACCGACTGCACCTCTGCAGCCCCCCGCCCCAACAATGGGGCCATCTGTTGGCCGTGCGTGGCGACTTGTAATGCTTAAGAATGGAACCCTGGTAGTTGAGCAGGCCCTGGCATGCAACACTTTGGTCTTTACTTAGGCTAGACGGGCGATCAGAGAGCACCTCTCCAATCAATAGGCTGGTCAGATCAAACCTTAGCAACAATATGATTGTCCTAACCCTATTGCCCATATGGCAATCCCCGACTCTTTTATCATAAGTGACTGAGGGTCTTAGTGCCATGGGTAAGACGTTAAATTCTATCTGATGGTGAAGTTCCAATTCTGGAACCCTGGAGAATGTGGAGTACCCCTTCATCACCATTGCTCCCTGGTCCACTCTGACCCGGAGTGGTAGTACCTGTTAGGATCCCATCTATGGGTTTAATAGAAAAAATGAGTATCATCAAGAATGAAGAAGGAATAAAATGAAATGTCTTCGGCATAAAATAACCCAACAAGGGTTTACATGCCGT
This sequence comes from Doryteuthis pealeii, assembly GCA_023376005.1. Classification (NCBI taxonomy): domain Eukaryota; kingdom Metazoa; phylum Mollusca; class Cephalopoda; order Myopsida; family Loliginidae; genus Doryteuthis; species Doryteuthis pealeii. Next base: position 6,632,069 of record CM042163.1, read on the forward strand.
CAAATTCAAACACCCAACCAACTGACATGCGTCCTCTTGTTATCCAGATTAAACGGAGGTGATTATGTTACATAATTATTAGATTCTTAATATTTATGTACGGCCTTGAAGGATTTGAATGACAAGGCTTGATCTGTCTGATCTTTCCTTCCGGTGGATACCGTGAGAATCGGTGGAGAAGACCCTCTTCCGGTTTAGATTAGAAATAGATTTTAGTCAGTCGGCCAAAAAACCACGACGGTGGTGAGTTGTGTTATGCACGCTCCGACTCGATCTGCGCAGGTAGTCTGGTGGGGATTTCGAATAAAATATGATCTAAGTAAATCGAAGTCTTGTGTTATTATCTAAAAACTACCAATGACACAGGGCTTCTGATAAAGAGAAATCCCCAATGGAAAACCCGACACGAAGTCCACAAGACGAAGTCCAGACACTAGAAGAGTTGTTAGAAGAGACGCTAGAAGAACTTAAGATATCAAAGACGCCAGAAGAAGAATAGAAGTAAGTAAAAAAAGAAGGGTATACAACAATTAATTTTCACCTTTTTTGTTGTGTGTGTGTGTGTGTGTGTGTGTGTGTGTGTGATTCAGACTTGTATATATCTACGATTGTAATTTGTGACATGAAAGGGGTAATAGTTTATTATTGGTTAAATCGAACTTAACGGACCTAAATTCCACCATCATATGTCACCCCGCCGAAAGAAAAAAATACCAAAAATCAGGGAATTTACCGAATTTATTGAAATTTTCAGTGTTGATATATTAATGAATAAGAGATATAATGCACTAGTTATTTCATTTTAGAAATTTTACATTTTTTCAGGTCAGTTAACTTTGAACCACATATATTTGAGAATCTGTGTTACGCCTCAAAGATACATATATCTTTTATTCATTAATATATCAACACTGAAAATTTCATTAAATTCGATTAATTCCCTGATTTTTGTTATTTGCTTTTCTTTCAGCGGGGTGACATGTCCATGCGCTGGTTTCCACAGGAGGCCAATGTGTATGTTCGTCCTTGCTTCACCAGCAGAGTCCAACATATCTTGTTTGTCTCACTCGGGCAGTTTGTGTGATGAGGGAGGAGCCGAACAGCTGCTTCCCTGTGGGGCATTGTTCACGATTTTTTTAATATCGCATGTACTATTCTTCTGAAGCTCCATCTAGTTTATTCTCTAGGCGCTTCTTTAAGGTTCAAGTGGTGCAGCTGTACAGTAGCACTAATACGGCTTGGAAGAATTGTCGCAGTGTTATTGTCTTCAAGAGTTGTTTAATATCGCCCGCAGCCATCTTCTACGGTCCCCATCTAGTTTATTTTCAAGACGCTTCGTTAGGGTCCAAGTTATGCAGCTATACGGTGGCACTGATACAAATACGAATTTGAAGAATTGTGGCTGGAATCAAACGAAAGTTGTTTATTTCTAAATTGCCGCTCTTTGAGTTTGGCGTTCGTTTTGCATCTCATCATCGTCATCATCGTCGTCGTCGTCGTCGTGAGTGCAAGTCAATATACTTAACATTTTTGGATAAGAAAGGCGTCAGGAGGATTTAATGACGCGTTCTTGTCAAAAATGGAGAATGGTGGTCGACTGGCCATTTTTCGCCCAACATTCCCAGACTTTCTAAAGCCAAAAGAACCCAAAAATATTCAGGGGTTTTTATTTTATTTTTATTTAGCTTTTTTTTTTCTTTTTTTTTTTTGGTAGGGAGGCCAAGTTAAAAAAATAGACGGATAAATCCTAAGTAGAAAAAATTCGATAGCGAAGGCGCTGATTAAATTTAAAATAGACCCAATTAAAATAATCCAAGAGTAACATTTTTATCATTCTTTTAAAAGTTTTTCATTCTTCTTCTTCTTCTTCTTCTTCTTCTTCTTCTTCTTCTTTGTTGTTTCTTTCTTTCTTCTTTCTTTCTTTCTTCTCTTCTTTTTGTAATTCTTTTTCATCTTTTTCTCATCTGCCTCCCCACCTTCTTTCATTTATTCTTTTCAAATCTTCTTCTTCTTCTTCTTCTTTCTTCTTCTTCTTCTTCTTCTTCTTCTTTTCGCACTATAATTGTTGTTGTTGTTGTTTTCTTCTTCTCTTCTTCTTCTTCTTCTTCTTCTTCTTTTTCATCTTCTTCTCCTTCTTTGCTTTCTCTTCTTCTTCTTCTTCTTCTTCTTCTTCTTCTTCTTCGCACTATAATTGTTGTTGTTGTTCTTTTTCTTCTTCTTCTTCTTTTTCTTCTTTTTCATCTTCTTCTCCTTCTTGCTGTTTCTTCTTTTCTTTCTTCTTCTTCTTCTTCTTCTTTTTCTTCTTCTTTCTCCTTCTTTTGCTTCTTTCTTCTTTTTCTTCTTTTTTCTTCTTCTTCTTCTTTTCGCACTATAATTGTTGTTGTTGTTCTTTTTTCTTCTTCTTCTTCTTTTTTCTTCTTTTTCATCTTCTTCTCCTTCTTGCTGTTTCTTCTTCTTCTTCTTCTTCTTCTTCTTCTTCTTCTTCTTTTCGCACTATAATTGTTGTTGTTGTTCTTTTTCTTCTTCTTCTTCTTCTTTTTCTTCTTTTTCATCTTCTTCTCCTTCTTTGCTGTTTCTTCTTCTTCTTCTTTTCGTATAATTGTTGTTGTTGTTGTGTTTGTTGTTCTTCTTCTCTTCTTCTTCTTCTTCTTCTTCTTCTTTTCGCACTATAATTGTTGTTGTTGTTGTTGTTGTTGTTTTGTTCTTCTTCTTCTTCTTCTTCTTCTTCTTCTTCTTCTTTTCGCACTATAATTGTTGTTGTTGTTCTT
>CM042163.1:6637336-6682336 GCA_023376005.1 Doryteuthis pealeii
CTGGACTCTTCAATCTTGGTATGGCAACCAGTCTAGGAGAAGGAAAACTCTAAATTCCAACCAAATCAGTCAACGGGACCAAAAAAAGAAAGTTTTAATATGGTATGATTCAATAAATATTTAAGGATACTGGTATTCCTGTAAAATACGAACGTTATTATCATACAACACCACCTGGTTAAAAATGAGACCGTCCAAATGGGTGTCGTCACTTCGGCTACATAATGGACCATTCCATTTTATTACAAAGGGAAGGAAAAGGACATGCTATACAGAAAAATATAATAAAGAAAAAAAGAAAGAAAGAAAGAAAGAAAGAAAGAAAGAACGGGAAAGATTGAGAGATGGATTAAGCGCGCGAAAGAGATTACGCTAATCTGTTTCAATCGAACATAATTAAAAGACGAGGAGAAGGAAAGAAAGAAAGAAAAAAAGAGAGATAGAGAGTTAAATCAAGATTATTATACCTTTTGCTTATTGAACTATTTGGCAATAGTTCTTAGGTCAACTTACCAAACGTAATATTAAATTATCATACTGTCATATATTCACGCGTTCTGATAATAATAATAATAATAATAATAATAATAATAATAATAATAATAATAATAATAATAATAATAATGGTTAGTAGCAAACTAGCACAAAGGAAATACAAAGCTAGGCACGACTGGGTTGGGAAGGTGATCCACTAAGAATTATGCAAAAACTTAAATTTTGACCATACAACAAAATGGTATATGCATAAACCAGAATCTGTTCTTGAGAATGAAACGCATAAATTCTCTGGGACTTTGAAATAAAAACGTATCACCTTATCTCAGCAAGAAGACCAGACCTAGTGTTGATTAACAAAAAAGAAAGAACTTGTCAACTGGTGGATTTTGCAGTTCCAGCAGACCACAGGGTGAAGATGAAGGAAAACGAAAAGATGGACAAATACCTGGACCTTGCCAGAGAACTGAAAAATCTATGGAATATGAAGGTCAAAGTGATACCAATTGCAGTTGGGGCACTTGGAACGGTCCCAATAAGCTTGGAAAAAAGACTGGAAAATCTGGAAACCAGAGGAAGAATTGAGACCATCCAGACTACTGCACTGTTGCAATCTGCTAGAATACTCAGAAGAGTCCTGGAGACCTGAGGAGACCTGTTGTCACTCAGACTCCAGGGAAATACCTTCAGCTAACGCTGATGTGAAAAGCTATAATAATAATAATAATAATAATAAATAATAAGCGAATGCAGTAAACTCGCACAAAAAGAGTACAAGACTAGACACGACTGGGTGGGAAAGGTGATTCACTGGGAACTGTGCCATAAATCCAATTTTCACCATTCAACTAAATGGTATATGCACAAACCTGAATCTGTCTTGGAGAATGAGACACACAAAATTCTCTGGGACTTTGAGGTACAGACGGATCACCTAATCCTGGCCAGGAGACCAGATTTTGTTTTGGTTGACAAGAAGAGCAAGACTTGTCATCTCGTGGACTTTGCCGTCCCGGCTAATCACAGAGTGAAAATGAAAGAAAACGAAAAAATCGATAAATACTTAGACCTTGCTAGAGAACTAAAAAAAGCTGTTGAACATGAGGGTTAAGGTAGTGCCGATTGTGATTGGGGCCCTTGGAACAATCCCAAAGGAGTTAGAAAGGAGTCTGGCTGAATTAAAAACCGGAGAAAGAATCGAGACCATCCAGACTACAGCATTATTGAGATCGGCTGGAATACTCAGAAGAGTCCTGGAGACCTGAGGAGACTTGCTGTCACTCAGCCTCCAGTGAACCACCGGCTTCTGCAGGTGTGAAAAACTCGAATGGAGTGAAATAATAATAAAATCATTTTGTTACTGTAAGATTATATCTATAACCCCGTTCCCAACCTCTATCTGGGGTGACCCCCTCCCATACTCAACTATTCCTTACCGGTGTCTGGTTACTTGTTGACCCCGTTATGTTCGATAAGACAAACATCGATTAGAATTGTACTCCATCAAATTACTGACCCTTCTTTGGCTCTGGGTCACTTATGGACACCCCCATCGCTGTAAAACACTGCATTCTATTTACAAAAAACGTAACTTAATAATAGCGACCAAAAACAAGGGGTCATTTTCGATTGTTACCATATATAACTTCGTCAGCCATTTGCATAACCACCACTTCGAGGCAATGGTGATATTATTATTACTAGCAAATATATGCACCCTCCGGGTGCAAGTATTTAAGTTTTAATATAATAAAATATCATATTAAATTAGAAAGGCTAATGAAACTGAATAAGAATGCAGATAAAAAAATTGGAACAGAGGGGGTATGATTGAAAAATAGAACAACTTTGAAACTGACTCTTCCATCATTTTCCGTTACTCCCGTCTTTCATTGATAAATTTTCCTAATTCAACTATTTAGTTAAAATAGGAAGTAAAGAATAATATTACAGATATTTCTTATTGTTAATGGATTTCTTTTAAGATGTATCCCCGAGATTTTTGCTCATATTCAATAAGATAAAACCAAACAATTAGAAATCAATAATACTAAGCATATATTTATTAAAATCAATTTTTTAATATCAATATGCAAATTAGCCTTCCCATTCACACTGTAAACCGCTGTTTTGTTGTATATATAAATACAACTGCATGTTATTTGTATGTAGATATGGTCAACAGTCTTAATGATGTAAAACAATTTTATTAATAATTGAGGTTTAAATAAAAATAAAATCATTGAGAATGTGATGTAAATAACAAAGGGAATTGTGACTTGTATAGTAATATAGTTTCGGTTACAGACTGACAAAACCACAATCTCCATTATAATAAGATTTTATTTGCAGCATCTGTGGATCTACCACATTATGATAATTTAATCATTACAACGTCTGATATGAGGTTAAGTAAACAAACAAATGTGTTTATTTTTATATGGCTTTAAGCCGACAATTTTTGGAGGATATGTGCTTAATTGAAGTCGTACCTAATTTTGAAAATTAATTAATTAATAATTAATGAATTTAGGCAGGCATATATGTTCAAATGTAAGGCTAAACGAATCGAGAAAATGTCAATCCCTGAATGTAGGTCGAAATGTACATTCAGGGATTGACATTTTCTCGATTCGTTTAGCTTTACATTTGAACATATATGCCCGCCTAAATTCATTAATTATTAATTAATTAATTTTCAAAATTAGGTATGACATCAATTAAGCACATATCCTCCAAAAACGTCTGATATGTTTACTCAAGAGCTATTGCGAAATAGTTCAATATGTAAAAAGTATAATAATCTTAATTTAACTCTCTCACTGTTTTTTCTTTCTATCCTTCTTTTCATATCTACATTAAGTTCAATAGAAACAGATTAGCGTTATCGCTTCCGCGTTATCACCCCCTCTATATATATTTCCCCTACTCTCTTCTTTTCTTTCTTCTTATATTTTTCTGTGTGGCGTGTCTTTTTTCTTCCCTTGCTTCATTATAAAAATGCAAAGGTCCATTATTTAGCTGAGGTGACGACACTCATAAGAAATAAGAATTCGGTGAATAATCAACACTAGATAATCAGGATTTAAACGAGAAGGCTAATTTGCATATTGATATTAAAAATTTCAATAAAAATGTGTTTAGTATTATTGATTTCTAATTGTTTGGGTTTATTCTAATGACTATAAGCAAAAATCTCGGGGGTAAATCTTAAAAGAAATCCATTAACAAGAAGAAATAACTGTAATTTTATTCTTTACTTCCTATTTTAACTAAATAGTTAAATTAGGAAAATTTAGCAATGAAAGACGGGAGTGATGGAAGAGTAAGTTTCGGTTGTTCTACTTTTTTATTATTTTTTTATTATACCCCCTCAGTTTCAAATCTTTTTATCTGCATTCTTATTTAGTTTAATTAGCCTTTCTGATTTAATATAATATTTTATTACATTAAAACTTAAATACTTGCATCCGTAGGGTGCATTTATTTGCTAGTATAAATAACTTTTAAACAGATATATTTAACCAGAGATGGGATCCTAACATGTACTACCACTCGGGTCATAGTGAACCTGGGAGAAACGACAATGAATGGGCCTACTCCCCATAACTCCAGAACTGGAGCCTCACCATCCGATGCTGGATACTTATCAGAATTTAGATTCGATATTTGAAATTAGTTGTCTGCGGTTGCTTTTCATTTATTAGGGGTTTTTTTTCACCTTGATTCGAAACCTGACAATAGAGAGCGGTCATAGTGGACCTGGGAGTAATGGCGATAAACAGAGATACTCCCCAGAACTCCAGAACTGGAGCCTCACCATCAGATGATGGTTAATTATTAAACTTTAGATTTGATATTTGAAATTAGATTGTGGATTGCTTTTTTTATTAGTTTTGTTTTTTTGTTTTGTTTTGTTGGTTTTTTTTCACCTTGTTTCGAAATCTGATAATAGAGAGCGGTGATAGTGGACCTGGGAGTAATGGTGATGAAGGGAGATACTCCCCAGAACTACAAAAGTGGAGCCTCACCATCAGATGCAGGATATTTATCAGATTTGATATTTGAAACTAATTGTTCGGGGATTTTTTTTCTTTTTTTCTTTATTTTTATTTTTTTAAATTTTTTTCACCTGGATTCAAAAACTGCCGATAGATTGGCGGCGCCAATAAACTGATATCCCTTCAGCTTTTACTTACAAATAATAATATTTCCTGAAACCATCTTGAAAATCCTTTTATTTATCCCATTGTTTATACACAACAAATATCTCTTTATCTACAAAGAATCAAGTCTGCTCGTATTTGTGGCTGTTGAAAAATGAGTCTAATTTTGTGAGTAGCAAAATCCCTCAGGTAGAAAATAAGGAAATCACGGGGTCACTAAAAAATCTCACATCTGAAATACAAGACTTAAAATCCAGACCCCACACTCGACACTTTGTAAACGGATTCCTTTGTCACCAACCGAGACTTGTGGGGTAGAGGACGCACCCGCGTTTAGAGTACAAGCCACTCAGATGAACTTTTCATACATATTTACCAACCCCTTTGCACGAGCAGGATGTGACACAAGGTCAGTTTTTAAGCGGGGTTTAAAAGGTTCGAATTCAGAGTTTTCCTTCTCCTATACTGGTTGCCTAACTAAGGTTAAAGAGCCCAGTCTGTCCTACTATTTACCCATAGCTGAGGGAGAGTGGTTGGATGCATACCTTTCCTAAGGGTATTAGCGCTATGTGAAATGCAAACAACCTCGTCTAGGATTTGAACTCCCGTCGACGAGTCCATTGCCTACAACTCTAACCATTATACTACGTGCCCCCACTTTATCTACTTTTGATATACGAATACCCAAACAAGAATCCAAATCCTAATTTTCTCTTTATAAACGTTCGTCTCATGTTTTCTATAAAAAAAAAACAGCCTGTGACTATTCAGCAGCACCAGGGTTCGAACCCAGGTTGCTTTTACCTGGGTTCGAACCCTGGTGCTGCTGAATAGGTTTTTCTAAAGCTCATGTTAAAAGTAAAAGATACATCTGTGGGAGATTTTAAAAAAATAAAATAAATAAATAAAATGAATTAGGAAAAAAACTCCCATGAGCCTTCACCGGAAGAACCCTCCGTTCATGTGCGAGAAAAAGGACCCACTTCCTACCCCCAAGAAAATCTCCCAGCCATAGCCAGGCGGCTATGACTGGTCAATAAAACCTAAGTCATACAACCACATTCTGTCTTTGTCTCTTTCCTTTCGTCTCTTGAATTCTTTCCTTTTCAGCGCGACCACCAAATGAGATGGGGTTAAAAGTAAAACCCTAAGAACAAGCAACAATAATATCTAGCGACCTTTAAATCTTTAAAACACCAAAACCTCTTGCTACCCCATACGTCCCAACAAAATATATCTCATGCAATAGGAATAAGGAACAATAAAAAAAAAACTCATCAGGGAAATTTCTGTGGATCGAATCCAGGTAAGAGTCACAAGAAATGAATCTAAAAACAAAAGTGTTGAAGGCAGACCATTCACGGCGATGCAACGCAATTGAAGTTGTAAATGTAAAGTTTTTAAAGGAAGATATGGGGCTTCAAAGGTTTGCCCAAAATGCCATTTTTCAGCCATTATAAGACTACGTATTTTGATGAAAATGTACGTTATCGATTTTATTGTTTTTTCTCATGGATTCTAATGCCTTGAATTTACTGATGGTGAAAAAACTGGTGAATTAGGAGTGTTAGGTGATTTTCGAGGCTTGATAACCCCCCTGAGAGTGGGCAAAAATGGCAAATTTGGTGTGCAAATAAAGTGCCAAACTAATATGATTTTTCCTTGGCCAGTTGAAAAAGGGCTTAAAGAAAGTCCTGTGTTATGGAATCCTTTGGTAAGCGGATAAGTCATATCCTGCGAATTGGTAAAGGTCCAATGTTTCAATCCTATGTCCGTAGTCAAAGAGTGTCAACGTAGTAATGGCCAGTATGGTCAGTTTAAGTATTGTATCAGCAGCAGAGTACTGCCAGTGATTGGCCAAGAGTTTGATCACATGGTTCTCGCCGAGTATATAAGTAGGAGCGGGCGTTTAGCACACACCTTATATCTCCAAAAATCTCAATAATTCCTACACCAGTGTTGGCTAACCAACAAAAAATTACATTTATCAGCACCTTGTGGACACTGAATGCCGTTTAGAGGACATGCCAAAAAAGTGTAATGTATTTAAGTGCCATCCTTGGCCAGTTGAAAAGGGCTTAAAGAAAGTCCTGTGTTATGGAATCCTTTAGTAATCGTATAAGTCCTATCCTACGTATTGGTAAAGGTCCAGTGATTTAATCCTATGTCCGTCGTCCATGAATGTCACAGTAATTATGACCAGTAGGGTCGGGGTTAAATATTGTATCAACCTCAGAGTACTGCCAGTGATTGGCCAAGAGTTAGATCACATGATTCTGGCCTAGTCTATAAGTAAGAGCGGGCATTTAGCACACACCTTATATGACAAAAACTCGCGTGGTGTAATGGTTAAAGTCATGGGAAATGGACTCGTCACCCCGAGTTCAAATCCTGGATGTGGTAATTGCATTTCACTTAGCACTAATACCCTTGGGAAAGGTATGAATCCTACTCTCCCTCCAGCTATGGATAAATAGTAAGGCAGACTGGGCTCTTTAATCCTTGGTTAGGCAACCGGTCTAGGAGAAGGAAAACTGAATTCAAACCTGCTGAATTCCGCTTAAGAAATTGACCTTGTGTCACATCCTGCTCGTGGGGTTGGTAAATATATATATATGTCAGAAACTCAACAGTGAGCATCAGACATTCACGGTTCCATCGATGAACTGGGTCGAGGATCGGATCGGTATTTTGGTTGAGACTTTTGAGCCAGGTTTTCAGAGTACCCCTTTGGCGTTTTTTTTTGTTTTTTGTTTTGTTTTTTTTTTTTTCATCCCTGGGGTGGTTCTGGGTCGATGGATTCATGGATGATGTCACCGGGTTGTCGACGAAGAGCATGACCGAGCCAGCGAAGTCGTCTCGCAAGAAGAGTCCGCTGACGATTGTTAAAGTAAAAAGTAAAAGGAAATTGTTTTGGTCCCCTTTCATAATATTAAAAAGAATAGGAACAATAAAAATTAATCAGGGACTCACATTCAGGTATAAAAAAAAAGTTTTAAAAAATCGAATCGTGTTTACGTCTCAATCGAATTAAAAACAAATTATTCTTAGAAAACCCTAACCCTTACCGGTCACCATGAATTGTGACTTTTTTCCCTTGCCAAAATTGTAACTTTTACCCCTGTGACTTTAATTTGGCCACGATCAGAAACAGATGTCAAAAATGGCGAAAAAAAAAGAAATAAGATTGTATGAAACTAGTAGTCATAGAGAGGTAAGTAAACTACGTATCATCATCATTGGCAATTCAGTCTCAAAAGATTATGATAAAAGTTTTTGTGTGCCCCTGAGGTAGCAGCGCCTCCTGTGACTATGAAGTCCTATGTTTGAGAAACATTCTCGACCACAGATTTTGCATTTGTAGGTTGTCCCTGTAGATGATGATGTTCCGATGCTTTGTTGCCGTTGCTTTCTTATGGACCTCCTAGCTTCATGATGTTGTATCAGGGTGACTTCTGACATGTACAGTCCTCTATGGAGATTCTGCCGCCACCGAGGGCGGTCTTGAGCCAAATTATATATATATATATATATATATATATATATATATATATAATGAGAAGTAAATACACATTAGCGATGTGTTTATGATATGGCTTTTTTTAGCCGACAATTTTTTGGGGAATATATGCTTAATTGAAGTCGTACCTAATTTTGAAAGTTAATAAATTAATAATTAAGTAATTAGACGGGCATACCTATTTAAATATAAGGCTAAACAAATCGAGAAAAATCAATCTCTGTATGTACATTTCGGCCTATTAGGCCTCATCAAGGCGGTCTTCCTATATATAGCTCTGCTGATGAGGCCGAAATGTACATAAAGAAATTGATTTTTCTCGATTTGTCTAGCCTTACATTTAAATAGGTATGCCCACCTAATTAATTAATTATTAATCAATTAACTTTCAAAATTAGCTACGACTTCAATTAAGCACATATTCCCCCAAAATATATATATAATGTATTTATAAAAAAGAATTGTGTATCCATAAAGAATTAATTTATTTCAAAACTTTATCGGCATTAAATGACCCACTGAGGTTGATATGCCGTAAAACAAAACAGACCAAAACCTAAAATGAAAACGTGTCAATATTTTGGCAGTGCCTAGCGTAAATGACCCCCCTTATACGACCAGCTATGGGAAGCGCGTGGTGTAATGGTTAAAGTCATAGGAAATGAACTCGTCGCCCCGAGTTCAAATCCTGGATGTAGTAATTGCATTTCACTTAGCGCTAATACCTTTGGGAAAGGTATGAATCCTACTCTCCCTCCAGCTATGGATAAATAGTAGGGCGGACTGGACTCTTTAACCTTGGTTAGGCAACCGGTCTAGGAGAAGGAAAACTCTAAATTCAAACCTGTTAAACTCCGCTTAAGAAATTGACCTTGTGCCACACCTTGCTCGTGTGGAGGGGTTAGTAAATACATATACTACCAGCTATGGGTTAAATAGTATCGTTACAATTGTTCTTGAGCAAGGTTAGCTGTAGAGTTGATATGTCATTGAACAAAGAAAGAAACCTAACCTATTGTGACAAAAAAAACCTCTTTAGACACTCTTGAATGTATCCGAGTTGATTTCAACAGTGCTGTGGTCTGGACTATCTCGATTCTTCTTATCATCTCTAGTTCCTCCAGTCTTTTTTTCGATGTTCTTTGGTGGTTTGTTGGTTGGCTGGATTTAACGGCACATCAATCCTTGCAACCCTTGGGTTTATTTTATGCCGGAGACTTTTTTGTTTTAAACATTCAAGTTGGACATTCACATTTTTTAAATACATATTTTACGACGTGTTTAGTAAAAATGAATTCAGCTACGCGGATTTTTATGTGTAAAAATGATCTTCCTTTCTGCGATGGCACATCAATCCTTGCAACCCTTGGTTATTTTATGCCGGAGACGTTTTTTGTTTTAAACATACAAGTTGGACATTCACATTTTTTAAACTCATTTTTTTCTTATTTTTTTACGACGTGTTTAGTAAAAATGAATTCAGCTACGCGGATTTTTATGTGTAAAAAATTATCTTCCTTTCTGCGATGGCACATCAATCCTTGCAACCCTTGGGTTATTTTATGCCGGAGACGTTTTTTGTTTTAAACATACAAGTTGGACATTCACATTTTTTAAATACATTTTTTTCTTATTTTGACGACGTGTTTAGTAAAAATGAATTCAGCTACGCGGATTTTTATGTGTAAAAATTATCTTCCTTTCTGCGATGGCACATCAATCCTTGCAACCCTTGGGTTATTTTATGCCGGAGACGTTTTTGTTTTAAACATACAAGTTGGACATTCACATTTTTTAAATACATTTTTGTACGACGTGTTTAGTAAAAATGAATTCAGCTACGCGGATTTTTATGTGTAAAAAATGATCTTCCTTTCTGCGATGGCACATCAATCCTTGCAACCCTTGGGTTATTTTATGCCGGAGACGTTTTTTGTTTTAAACATACAAGTTGGACATTCACATTTTTTAAATACATTTTGTACGACGTGTTTAGTAAAAATGAATTCAGTTACGTGGATTTTTATGTGTAAAAAATTATCTTCCTTTCTGCGATGGGATATCAATCGTTGCAACCCTTGGGTTATTTTATGCCAGAGACGTTTTTTTGTTTTAAACATACAAGTTGGACATTCACATTTTTTAAATACATTTTTTTCTTATTTTTGACGACGTGTTTAGTAAAAATGAATTCAGCTACGCGGATTTTTATGTGTAAAAAATTATCTTCCTTTCTGCGATGGCACATCAATCCTTGCAACCCTTGGGTTATTTTATGCCGGAGACGTTTTTTGTTTTAAACATACAAGTTGGACATTCACATTTTTTAAATACATTTTTGTACGACGTGTTTAGTAAAAATGAATTCAGTTACGCGGATTTTTATGTGTAAAAAATTATCTTCCTTTCTGCGATGGCACATCAATCCTTGCAACCCTTGGTTATTTTATGCCAGAGACGTTTTTGTTTTAATCATACAAGTTGGACATTCACATTTTTTAAATACATTTTGTACGACGTGTTTAGTAAAAATGAATTCAGTTACGCGGATTTTTATGTGTAAAAAATTATCTTCCTTTCTGCGATGGCACATCAATCCTTGCAACCCTTGGGTTATTTTATGCCGGAGACGTTTTTTGTTTTAAACATACAAGTTGGACATTCACATTTTTTAAACACATTTTTAAACACATTTTTGTACGACGTATTTAGTAAAAATGAATTCAGCTACGCGGATTTTTATGTGTAAAAAATTATCTTCCTTTCTGCGATGGCACATCAATCGTTGCAACCCTTGGGTTATTTTATGCCAGAGACGTTTTTGTTTTAATCATACAAGTTGGACATTCACATTTTTTAAATACATTTTTTTCTTATTTTTTACGACGTGTTTAGTAAAAATGAATTCAGCTACGCGGATTTTTATGTGTAAAAAATTATCTTCCTTTCTGCGATGGTGCATCAATCCTTGCAACCCTTGGGTTATTTTATGCCAGAGACGTTTTTTTGTTTTAAACATTCAAGTTGGACATTCACATTTTTTAAACTCATTTTTTAAACACATATTTTACGACGTGTTTAGTAAAAATGAATTCAGTTACGCGGATTTTTATGTGTAAAAAATGATCTTCCTTTCTGCGATGGCACATCAATCCTTGCAACCCTTGGGTTATTTTATGCTGGAGACGTTTTTTTGTTTTAATCATACAAGTTGGATATTCACATTTTTTAAACACATTTTTAAACACATTTTTGTACGACGTGTTTAGTAAAAATGAATTCAGCTACGCCGATTTTTATGTGTAAAAAATTATCTTCCTTTCTGCGATGGCACATCAATCCTTGCAACCCTTGGGTTATTTTATGCCGGAGACGTTTTTTGTTTTAAACATACAAGTTGGACATTCACATTTTTTAAATACATTTTTTTCTTATTTTTTACGACGTGTTTAGTAAAAATGAATTCAGCTACGCGGATTTTTATGTGTAAAAAATTATCTTCCTTTCTGCGATGGCACATCAATCCTTGCAACTCTTGGGTTATTTTATGCCGGAGACGTTTTTTGTTTTAAACATTCAAGTTGGACATTCACATTTTTTAAACTCATTTTTTAAATACATTTTTGTACGACGTGTTTAGTAAAAATGAATTCAGCTACGCGGATTTTTATGTGTAAAAAATTATCTTCCTTTCTGCGATGGCACATCAATCCTTGCAACCCTTGGGTTATTTTATGCCGGAGACGTTTTTTGTTTTAAACATACAAGTTGGACATTCACATTTTTTAAACTCCTTTTTTAAATACATTTTTGTACGACGTGTTTAGTAAAAATGAATTCAGCTACGCGGATTTTTATGTGTAAAAAATTATCTTCCTTTCTGCGATGGCACATCAATCGTTGCAACCCTTGGGTTATTTTATGCCAGAGACGTTTTTGTTTTAAACATACAAGTTGGACATTCACATTTTTTAAACTCCTTTTTTAAATACATTTTTGTACGACGTGTTTAGTAAAAATGAATTCAGCTACGCGGATTTTTATGTGTAAAAAATTATCTTCCTTTCTGCGATGGCACATCAATCCTTGCAACCCTTGGGTTATTTTATGCCGGAGACGTTTTTTTGTTTTAAACATACAAGTTGGACATTCACATTTTTTAAACTCATTTTTTAAATACATTTTTTTTTACGACGTGTTTAGTAAAAATGAATTCAGCTACGCGGATTTTTATGTGTAAAAAATTATCTTCCTTTCTGCGATGGCACATCAATCCTTGCAACCCTTGGGTTATTTTATGCCGGAGACGTTTTTTTGTTTTAAACATACAAGTTGGACATTCACATTTTTTAAACACATTTTTAAATACATTTTTGTACGACGTATTTAGTAAAAATGAATTCAGCTACGCGGATTTTTATGTGTAAAAATTATCTTCCTTTCTGCGATGGCACATCAATCCTTGCAACCCTTGGGTTATTTTATGCCAGAGACGTTTTTTTGTTTTAAACATACAAGTTGGACATTCACATTTTTTAAACTCATTTTTTAAATACATTTTTGTACGACGTATTTAGTAAAAATGAATTCAGCTACGCGGATTTTTATGTGTAAAAAATTATCTTCCTTTCTGCGATGGGATATCACCATCACAATTGCTTTGATTATCCATGTCCCGAGGAAAAAGAGTAATCGTCCGATAGGAAGAGTGCCGGCTGGTCGGCTCCCAAGAACTAAGCCTACCAATGTAGTCTTCTTCTGTTGGCGGAGCAGATGTTGGCTTGATTCGAATTGGTGAGGCGAGTCTTTGTTGGCCGTGGTTGGCGCCGCGTGGACACTACGAGACTGGCCGTCTCCTCGGGACCAACTTGGGTCATTGATATAGAATCTCTATAGAGATTCTGAAAAGAAATCAGAGGAATTCAGATCGACCAAACAAGACGATTCTTTGTGCAAAAAGTCTGGGCAGTGAAGACATCAGAATTTGGTTAAGTTTTCCACTGAGAGGTTGCAGGAAAAGAAAATGTGGGTAAATCGACTAATGGGTAGTTGTAAACATTGGAATTTATATACAAACATCTATCTATCTATCTATCTATCTATCTATCCAATTATAATACTGCATTCAAAGGCTGAACACTAAATTGTATATATTATATATATTATATATATATATATATATATATATTAATATATATATATATTGCTTGAAGGCAATTCGATAATTATAGAAGATAAATAATATTGACAAGTGAATAAAGTCGAAACAGCTGCTGTACGATGTTCTACACGCCGAGTAATTCTTTGCGAGATTCACTTGTCAATATTATTTATCTTCTATAATTATCGAATTTTATGCGATATGCGCATTGTAATTGCCTTCAAGTAAAAAAAAATATAAATATTAATATATACTTTATTCACCAATGCTTCTAAAAATAAACAAACATCCCAAAAATATATATATATATATATATATATATATATATATATATATATATATATATATATATATGGGTCCAACGGGGAAAATGAGATATTTTACAAGAAGCCCCACAAAATGTTTTGAATTATTTTTTTCAAAAAACTTCTTATTTTATTTTCGCGACACGTGTTTCAGATTTTCGTATCTTCTTCAGGCTTCTTCAATTATATTCTGATTATATATATATATATTGTTTGTTTAGTTTTATTTTACGGCATATCAACCTCGGTGGGTCATTTAACGCCGACAAAGTTGTGAATTAAATTCATTCTTAATGCATAATACAATTTTGTTTATAAACTCATGTTTTTTATTCAACTCATAGATGGGACCCTAACAGGGTCAGAGTGGACCTGGGAGTAATGGTGATGAAGAGGTGCTTCACATTCCTCAAACCACCAGAACTGGAACCTTACCATCAGATAGAGTTTAACGTCATTCCCAGGACATGTAGACCCTCAGTTACCGCCTTCTATCACCCATATGATAAAAGGGTTGGAGCTTGCCATAAGAGCAATAGGGTTGGGGCAATCATATAGGTGCTAGGGCTTGACGTGACCAGCCGATTGGTCGGAGGGGGCTCTCCGACCGCCCGTCTAGCCTAAGTAAGGTTCTAAGTGGAGTGTTGCAGTGCATGGACTGCTCATCCACCAAGACTCTGTCCTTAAGCATCACGGGTCGTTAACCACGGCCAACAGGTGGCCCCATTGGGGGAAGTCTTACCCCTCTGCAGAGGTGCAGTCGGTGCATTCTAACGCCCTAGCCGACATGGCGATTTTTCATTTAAAAACAAATTAAAATTAATTAAATCGATTATTTATGGTCAAATATTTGTCAAAGCCGAAAAGTAGTAACATAATGGGCATCATTAAACTATTTTTTTAGGGTACTCCACACTACTCAGAGCTTTAGAATCGGAACTTTACTATTAGATGCAGTTTGACCCTCAGTCATAATGTCCTGTGCATTACGTTAAAATCTGTCTGATTGTGAAGTTCCGATTCTGGATCTCTGCGGAGTGTGTAGTACCCCTTAATCACCATTATTCCCAGCTCCACTCTGGCCCGGAGTGGTAGTACCTGTTAGGGTTCCATCTATGCGTTAAATAGAAAAAAAGGAGTGTTTAAGAAATTGAGTTAAAAATAAGTACCCTCAAGAATGATTAAAATAAAAAGTCTTCGGCATGAAATAACCCAACAAGGGTTGATATGCTGTAAAATCCAACCAACCAACCAACCAGAAACGTCTTCGAGATAAAATAACCCAACAAGGGTTGACATGCCGTAAATCCAACCAACCAACCAACCAACCTAAACGACTTAGCACAACTGACTGATTGCACAAGACATAAAGAACTAAATAAACTTGAACGTCACTTCTTAGATTTCCCTAATATTGCTCAAAAGTTAATGACCTTTTACCTCAACCTAACAGAACCCGGAAGCAGAGGTTAAAAACAAATTGACTACCCATCAAGAAGTAATAAAACAAAAATGTCTTCGGCATAAAATAACCCAACAAGTGTTGACATGCCGAAAAAACCAACCAACCAACTGATAATAATCCTTAGTAAACAATTATAGCTTCAAGTAACTATTCTTAACACAACAGAACTACAGTTATATAGTATCAAGCATTCCTATTGAATATAAAGCATTTTTAAACAGGTCTCTCATTGTTTGGGCCGGTTTAGCTCAGTCGGTAGAGCGTTCGGCAAGCAAACCACAAGGTTTCTAGTTCGATACCGGCCTTCACCCACTCAGCGTTATGAGTAGCACAGGGATCTGTGCGGTAAAGTAAGGAGCTGATGTTAGGTGTGGCGCTCCACCTCAGATGCAAAAACAATCTCCTTGGTCTAGCGGTAGTGAAAAGGGGATAGACTCCCTCGCTGATTGGCTGATACCGACTTTAGGCCAACCCGACAACTTTACTTTTTTTATTTGACTCATAGATGGGACTCTTACTGGTACCTATTACTCCGTGTCAGAGTGGACCTGGAAGTAATGGCAATGAAGGAGTACTTAACTCTACTCAGAGTTCAAGAACTGGTGCCTCAACATTTTCTAAGCAGTTTCTAAGCCGCGTCGACAAGAGTTTCAAGAATTTGAAGCATTCTCTTAACAGTAAGTCATTGTGTGTACGCATACAGAAGCAAGGTTAAATTTGGGGAGCATTAAAGTATAGAATATATCGATAGAGGACTGGTTTAGCTTAGTCGGTAGAGTGTCTGACTGGGAAACGCAAGGTTCCGGGTTTGATACCGGCCCTCGCCAACTCAGCATGTGAGTAGCACAGGGATCTGTGCAGTAAAGTGAGGAACTGATAGGAGGTATGGTGCTCCACCACAGACGCCTAAACAACCTCCTTGGTCTAGCGCTAGTGAAAAGAGGATAGACTCCCTCGCTTTAGGCTACCTCGACAACTTACTTTACTTATCCGAAAGAAGGGAAGATAAAATATGACGCGGAAAACAAATATTGCACGGGATTTCTTTTAAGATTTATTGAAGAGATTTTTGCTCATATTCAATAAGATAAAACCAAACAATTAGAAATCAATAATATTAAGCATATATTTATTAAAATCAATTTTTTAATCAATATGCAAATTAGCCTTCCCATTCACACTGTAAACCGCTATTTTGTTGTATATATAAATACATTGCATTTATTAGTATGTAGATATGGTCAACAGTGTAAGTAATGTAAAACAATTTTATTAATAATTGAGGTTTAAATAAAAATAAAATCATGGAGAATATGATGTAAATAACTAAAGGAATTGTGACTTGTATAGTAATATAGTTTCGGTTACAGACAAAAAACCCACTATCTCCATTATAATAAGAGATAAGATTTATTCTAAACTTAATAATCGAACTTTCTTTATATATCTAAGTGTGTACATGTTTCCCTACTGTTTAAATATAAAACATTTGATATTTAAAACGACAATCAGACTTCGGATAGGAACACTGTTAGATTTGTATAATCTAGGCACTGCCAAAGTTGCCGTAATTTTTTTTTTGTCTATGTCAAAAATTAGTAACATAATTAAACTATTTAAATTAAACTATATAACACCATATAACTATTTTTATAACTATTATAACTATATAACATCATATTATATTATATCTCTTATTATAATGAAGATTGTGTGTTTTTCTGTCTGTAACCGAAACTATATTCCTACTCAAGTCACAATTCTCTTAGTTATTGACATCACATTCTCCATGATTTTATTTTTATCTAAACCTCAATTATTAATAAAATTGTCTTACATTATTAATACTGTTAACTATGTCTACATATTGACAACATGCAATTATATTTATATATACAACAAAATAGCGGTTTACAGTGTGAACGGGAAGGCTAATTTGCATATTAATATTAAAAAATCGAATTTAATAAATATGTGCTTAGTATTATTGATTTCTAACTGTTTGGTTTTATTTTAATGAATATAAGCAAAAATCTCTTCAATGAATCTTAAATGAAATCCATTAACAAGATAAAATTACTGTCATTTTATTATTTACTTCCTCTTTTAACTAAATACTTAAATTAGAAAAAATAACAATGAAAGACGAGAGTGATGGAAGAGTAAGTTTCAGTTGTTCCATTTTTTATTATACCCCTCTGTTTCAAATCTTTTATCATACTTCCTCTGTTTCAAATCTTTTTATCTGTATTCTTATTTAGTTTCATTAGCCTTTCTAATTTAATACAATATTTTATTACATTAAAACTTAAATACTTGCACCCAGAGGGTGCATATATTTGCTAGTTTTTATAACTATTATAACTATATAACATCATTAAACTATTTTTTCGGTCAATTTTGCTCAAATATATCGTAAACATTGTCTAAACGCTGTCTAAGATTACGTAAAATTCTTATTTTACAAAATAAATTTATCCCCCACCCAACCCCGATTGAAAGAAATTACCAAAAATTAGGGTAATTATCCAATTTTAATGAAATTTTCAGTGTTGATTTATCAATGAATGAATATTATAATGCATCAGTTATTTTATTTCAAAACTTTCTGATTTTTTTAATGGTAATACCTGTTAGGGTCCCATCTATGGGTTAAATAGAAATGAATGAGTTTTACTAAAATTGTTTTAAAAGATTGAGTTTAGATTTTTTTTAAAAGAATACCCATCAAGAATGAATACAAAACGAAACGACTTCGGCATAAAATTATACAACGAGGGTTGACATGCCGTAAAACCCAACCAAACACCCAATCAATTAAAACAAAATAAATAAAAAATTAAATCTGTCTCTTTCAAGCAAGACAGAGAAGTTATCGTTTTTTTTCTTGGTGGTAAAACTCTGGGATTTGCGTAGGCTGCTATGGGGGCGGGGGTGATGGGAGCAGTTGCTTGCGGTTGGGGACAACCACCCACCCCCCGATAAGACGTTTTCGTTATTTTCCTGTAATAAATGTCAGATCTCGATTTAATGTCTCGACAATTTGTGCATTTCGTGTTTATCGCAAGAGTTCACTGATAAAAGAATATATATGTATTGATAAGTAATTAAAGATAGCAAGAGACGCCAAAAAAGCTTGCAGTGGGTGGGTGGGGTCGCGGGGAGTGGGTATTCCACCCCACCCCCCTCGAGTTGACAAGATGTCTCTGCTGGGTATATTTTTTTTTTCAAATGGCTCTACTTTCTCTGCCCACAAGCTTTAATTAACAGGTTTACTATATTTGCGTTTATATCATGTCAGTGTCAGATTCAGCAAGTACTAGTGGGATGGAGTGGGGTGGGGGAGTCAAAAGTTTTGCAATATTTTGGTCACGTGACAGTTTGCAGCGCGTATATCACGTGACCGATGCAGTTCAAGACGTCGTTGGTTACCCGCTGTCGTTAGTAGTATCATGTTTGTATGTTTGTTTGTTTGTTGGTTGGTTGGTTGGTTGGTTGGTTGGGTGTATTTTTTACGGCATGCCAATCCTTTGTTGGATTATTTTATGCCGAAGACGTTTTTGTTTTATTCATTCTTGTTAGATACTCATTTTGTTTTCAATCTCAATTCTTTTTTAAACTTTTATTTTTATTTTTCTGATTTTTTTAGATGAGGCTTGAGGATTAGTATTATTTGGATTATTCGGACTACTGTCCTCATCTTCATTGTTATCTGTACAACATTTCGGCCGATGTGCCCTCCGGCCTCCTTCGAGTATTTCTTGTCGGACTCTGGGACCTTCTCGAACTCGGAAACCTTCTTTTCGAACCCGGGAACCTTCTTGTCGTAATCGGGAGCCATCTTGGAACTTTGAATCCTACCTTTTATTCAATCCACGGGGGTATCCTATTCTCATTCTGTTAACCATAGCTGGGGTACAGGTGTTAAGTTGTGTTAATTATTATTCTATGTTACTACTGCCCCTGACCAGGATTGAACCTGCACCCTAGAGATAACTGTCGCTTAGAACTGTCTTAACCATACGCCTTTATCCAGTATGCTATGTGTCCCCTCAAAAAAAAAATATAAACTCATTTTTTATCTATTTAACCCATACATGGGATCCTAACAAATGCTACCACTCCGGGTCAGAGTGGAC
This sequence comes from Doryteuthis pealeii, assembly GCA_023376005.1. Classification (NCBI taxonomy): domain Eukaryota; kingdom Metazoa; phylum Mollusca; class Cephalopoda; order Myopsida; family Loliginidae; genus Doryteuthis; species Doryteuthis pealeii. The sequence goes on from CM042163.1 coordinate 6,656,588, forward strand.
ATGGAAGTAATGGGAATAAAAGAATACTCTTTTTAAAAAAAGGGTAAGACTCCCCCAATGAGGCCACCTGTTAGCCGTGGGTGGCGACCCGTGATGCTTAAGGGTAGAACCCAGGTGGCTGAGCAGTCCATGACTTGTAATATTCCACTTTAGGCTTTTATTGGGCTAGATGGGCGGTCGGAGAGGCCCCCTCCGATCAATCGGCTGGACACGTCAAGCCATAGCACCTATATGATTGCCCAAACCCTATTGCCCTTATGGCAAACCTCCAATTCTTATCATAGGATGCTAGAAGGCGGTGGCTGCGGGTCTACATGTCCTGGGAATGACAAACTCTATCTGATGGTGAGGTTCCAGTTTTGGAGGTTTGGGGAATGTGGAGTACCCCTTCATCACCATTGCTCCCTGGTCCACTCTGACCCGGAGTGGTAGTACCTGCTAGGGTCCCATCTATGCGTTAAATAGAAAAACATGAGTTTATAAACAAAATTGTATTATGCATTAAGAATGAATTTATTTCACAACTTTGTCGGCATTAAATGACCCACCGAGGTTGATATGACGTAAACAAACCAAACCAAACCAAGAATGAATAACAACAAAATAACCCAACAAGGGTTGACATGCCGTAAAATCCAACAAACCAAACCAGTCCAAGTGAAAATGCCTGTTCATACAACATGGTCAAACATTGACCAGTCAAATAAAAGATTTTAAAATACAGGCAAGATTTGGTACGGATACGAATTTTCCTTAGTGAACAAGTACTCTGAAGCGAATAAATACCCTCTTTCCACCCCTTTTGATTTTAATTACATCTTTTTCCCGCATCCGGTTGGATTAATGCCCACACGGGCGTCAGGATCAACATCTTTTAATGCCACGACACCATTGTCGTGTGTTCATGAGATCAACCGGACAATGTTGAAGTGAACAGGTCGTTACGCTTCAGTGAGTAGCGATGGCGAGACAGTCAAGTCGGCAGTGACCGTCGTCAATGAAGCAATTGTGTACGGTACCGAAGTTAAATCAAACTAACGGTTTTGTGGAAAAATATATGGTGATTGCCACTTCTTCACACAATAAGGCCATTTCTACAAGTAGTTCGGATGTGAGCACGTCGAGGGTCCCCTGATTCAAGTTTGTTTTGTATTGGAGTTGATTGAGACATGAAAAGAAATGAGAAGAATATTGTCACTATATCCAGTGGCGTCCAACGTCGTGATCCGGGGTGCAGTCAAGAGCCCCCCCCCCAAAAAAAAACCAGGTCCATAAATACCGATTTAGATTTTCAAAGCTTCACCTATCCATCCCCGCCCTGTCGGCTGGGGCGTTAGAATGCATCGACTGCACCTCTGCAGAGGGGTAAGACTCCGCCAATGGGGCCACCTGTTGGCCGTAGGTGGCGACCCGTGATGCTTAAGGATAGAACCCAGGTGGATGAGCAGTTCATGACATGCAATACTCCACTTTGGCCCTATCTTAGGCTAGACGGGCGGTCGGAGAGGCCCCCTTCGATCAATCGGCTGGTCCCGTCAAGCCCTAGTAACCTATATGATTTTCCCAACCCTATTGCCCTTATGGCAAGCCCCAACCCCTTTTTATCATATGGGTGCTAGAAGGCGGTGGCTGTGGGTCTACATGTCCTGGGAATGACGTTAAACTCTATCTGATGGTGAGGTTCCAGTTCTGGAGGTTTAGGGAATGTGGAGTACCCCTTCATCACCATTGCTCCCTGGTCCACTCTGACCCAGAGTGGTAGTACCTGTTAGGGTCCCATCTATGGGTTAAGTAGAAAAATGTATTAATAAAAAAATTGTATTATCCATTAAGAATTGATTTATTTCAAAACTTTATCGGCATTAAATGACCCACTGAGGTTGATATGCCGTAAAACAAACCAAACCAAACTAAAACCTATCCATCCACTTTCAAATTCGATGCAGCATTCATAGTTCAGGAGTATAGTGGCAAAAGTTAAGCAATAGATTTCAGTGCCATGGCAACGGAAAGGCGATTTCGCGTTCGGACGATTTCTTTCTTTCTTTTCTTTCTTTCTTTTTTCTTCTTTTCCTTCTTTCTTTCTTTCTTTCTCTTTCTTTTCTGTCTTTCATTCTTTCTCTTCTTTCTTTTTTCTTTCTTTCATTGCTTTCGTTCTTTCTTTCTTTCTTTCTTTCATTCTTTATTTTTTCTTTCTTTTCGTTCTTTTCTTTCTTATGGTTACTTTTTTATATATTTCTTCTCTTTTCTTTCTTTCTTTCTTTCATTCATTACTTTCGTTCATCTTCTTTCTTTCTTTCTTTCTTTCTTTTCTTTCTTTCTTTTTTCTTTTCTTGATTTTCTTTCTTATGGTTACTTTTTCTTCTTTCTTTCTTTCTTTCTTTCTTTCTTTCTTTCTTTTCTTTCTTTTCAGTCTTTTAGTCTTTCTTTTCTTTCTTATGTTTACTTTTTTCTTTCTTTTCTTCTCTTTCTTTCTTTTTTCTTTCTTTTTTCTCTGTTTATTTGTTTTTTTCTTTCTTCCTATCTTTCTTTTTTTTTCTTCCTCCCTTTCTTCTTCTCTTTCTTTCTTTCTTTCTTTAACGTTTTAATTTTTCATCTCTCGTATTATTTTTCTTCTTTCTCCCTTTCTCCCTTTCTTCCTTCCTTTCTTTCTTTCTTTCTTTCTTTCTTTCTTTAACATTATATTTTTCATGTCTCCTATCATTATCTTTCTGTCTTTCTTTTCATTCTTTCCTTCCTTATGTTTTTTTTCTATCGAATCTGCACTGATTCTATTTCCAAAAACGATAAAAAAAATCTTGAGACTTTTGTAAACACATTCGCCAAAATTAAATCTCTCTTTGAGAGGTTGATATTTATTTCTCTGAATGTTTGAGATGAGGCTTGAAGATTAGTATTATCTGCGTTATTCGGACTATTGTCCCCCATCTTCATTGTTATTTGTACAACGTTTCGGTCGATATACCCTCCGGCCTTCTTCAGGTATTTCTTGTCGGACTCGGGAACCTTCTCGGACTCGGGAACCTTCTTTTCGAACTCGGGAACTTTCTTGTCGTAATCGGGAGCCATCACGGAACTTTGAACCTGTGGACTAAATAAAGGGTTAGGTTCAAAGTTCCGTGATGGCTCCCGAATACGACAAGAAAGTTCTCGAGTTCGAAAAGAAAGTTCCCGAGTCCGAATAGGTTCCCGAGCCCGACAAGAAATACCTGAAGAAGGCCGGAGGGTATATCGGCCGAAACGTTGTACAAATAACAATGAAGATGGGGACAATAGTCCGAATAACGCAGATAAGGTTGATATTTATCCGTCTCTCACACTCTCACAATCTACCAGTCCGATTGCTGCGGCTTTAGAACACACCGACTGCACCACTGCGGAGGAATAAGACTCCCCCCCCCCCAACGGAGCCACCTGTTGGTCACGGGTGGTAACCTGTGGTGCTTAATCCTGGTGACCAGTATATCACATGCAACACCCCACTTTGGCCCTTACTAAGATTATATCGGCCACTGGATCAGGGTAAAGTACAAATAATAGCGTCGATCCCAGGGGGATATCCCCCCAGGCAATACCTGCCCTCTTGGGGGTAGGGCTGGGTTTATTGCCCAGCGCCCGAGGCGCCCCCCTTGAGGGGGAATGCCGAGGGGATCGACGCAAGTTTTGTTCTTTCCCACCCATGAGCTTCGGCTTATGGGTGGGCCCACATTAAAACGAGGCCTTGTGCCCAGTCCATACAAGTGGGGTATGAGACAAATATTCCCTATTGCCTTATAGCAAGTTCCCAACTCTTTGTATCCTGGAATACCCCTTTATCGCCAGTACTACCAGTTCCATTCTAACCCGGAGTGGTAGTACCTGTTGATATAATGTACGCAATTCACTAGGGATAAAATAACCCCAAATATGTTGACATGCTGCTAAAATCAACCAATCAAATGAATGTGTGTGTGCGTGTGTGTGCGTGTGTGTACATCATTGATACTAACATTTTCTGACATACAAACACATATCTATAATACGAAATGTCGAAATATTAACAAAAATAACTATGATATTCGTTAATCAAATATTGATCATTAGGTACCACCAAAATATGTCACGTGATCAGTTTAGGCAATATTGAAGAAAGAAATTTAAATATTTTTTAACTTTTTTTTTAAAATCTCGCAAAAAAAAAAAATAACGAATATAAAGAATTGTCACAAAGAAAAACAGTTAATTCAAAGATCAAATTATCCGATTGGGGAAAAATTACTCTCGGTTATCTTGAAAAATAAGTAAAACAGTCCGTTCTTTTTATAAGAGGGTCAGTTTCTTTATTGATATTTTTTAGCGGAATTCTGTATTCATGGTTCTTTTACTAAAATAAAAACTCCCGTATAGAAACTTATAAAAATCTTCTGATATAATTATTCAGACTTTATCTTTATAGAAAAAAAGTAAAAATCGTTTTTTGTTCGTTCATTTTTTCAAATTTCGTAAAATAAATTAGGGGGGGGGTAGACCACATAAAAATTATTTGCCTAATATATTTTTGGAAAAACCTATTTCAAACATATTTTCATCAAAAGGTAAGTAATTGTGGAAATTTTCGTGAAAATTAATTGATTTTTCATAGAATTTTTTAAAAAGCCTTTAGTCGCAACTTGTTTTTGGCTACATTAGATTTCGATTGATTTAACGGTGCGAAAATGTAAACATTGTTTTCGTTTATTATTTTCATTATTTCCGTAAGCTGAGTTTTTTTTTTAAATCATCAAAAGTTTTTTTTAAATTTTTCTTCGTTTGAATGGACAAAAAATGTTCAAGATAATATTAACCATTATGCAAGTTTCATTGTGTTAAATATAGGTGGTTAAATTTCACAGGGCAAATTGGAGGTACCTAGTGATTATTACAAGCATGTTTGTCGGCGTTACTTTCATCTTTTCTAGGAAATGCATAGCCAAAATATAGAGATCAGTTTATAACCTTATAATGAAAAATTAATCCGTCTTGTCACATCCACATAATTCATTCTTATCTGTTAATTTACATAGAACACGGCCTACTAATATATGCGGCCTCACATGTCACATAAACAGGCAGAATTCTAACAGGCTGATTCGTTTTATAATCAATTTATAATCAATGTTAAAAATATACAAACTTGTTATAATATATTAATATTTTGAAGGCCAATACAATGCGTATGAAAAAAAAACAAAAAGATGTTATTTTTGTCTTATCGATTTCGAAGCATAAACTTCATCATCAGAGTTTCGTATCAGAAATGGACGTGCTTATGTTTTTCTTTGTGTGGTTATAATTTCTCTTCTTATTTCCTTTTCCTCTCCTTTTTTTCTCTTTCTTCTTCTCCTCCTTTATGAATGAAATGGACGAATAACTGTAATTTCTTATTTCTCTCTTTTTTTAAAAAATGTTTGTTGAGAACAAATGTATCTAATATTGTCTGTCATCCGGTCAATGTGTTCCAAGTTTGTTGCCATGTCAAAATTCAAAATAAAAAAATAAAAAATAAATAAAAACCGTATACAAACTTGTATTTTTTTCTTCTTCAAAAATATAATAATAAAAGATTGTAAATAAACTAACAAAAAGAAAAATTCTTTTTTTTAAATGATGCAGTTATACAAAACAAACACACTAACAATTTATCTATGATTTCAGGTTATATTAGAAAAAAATGAAACCTCTTCAATGTGAAATCTATTCCCTGGTTATGGTAGGCAATGATAGTAATGATACTACAGAGAAACAGTATTTCTCGAGGAGAACTTACGGTTCCCTCTAGCCAAATGTTTGTGCTTTAAGAATTTTTTGAAACAGACATAAATTGACTATAAAACGAATTGGCCTGTTAGAATCTACCTGTTTATTTGACATGCGTGGCCGTATATATTAGTAGGCCGTGTAATTCCTCATACTTTCTGCACTCTGAAATACCATCTAATTTTCATTAGTATACAGAAAGTTTCATACATGCGGTGTTAAACAAGGGGAATATCTCATGTCTGACGAGTTTCTTTTCGATCTTTTCAAATTTTCGGGCTAATTTCTTAATATCGGAGTGGAGTCTGTTGATTAGTTCACCAAAATCTTCATCTCTACGGCCCACTAATATATACGGCCCCATATGTCACCTAAGCAGGCAGAATTCTAGCAGACCTATTCATTTTATAGTCAATTTATGACTGTTTTGAAAAAAATGTTAAAAATATACAAACTTGTCTTTTTTATTCAGAAATGTAATGATAAAAGATTGTAAACAAACTAACAAAAAGAAAAAAAAGTTTTTTAAAAATTATGCAGTTATACAAAACAAACACACCAACAATTTATCAATGATTTCAGGTTATATAAGAAAAAAATTAAACCTCTTCAATGTGAAATTTATTCCCTGGTTATGGTCGACAATGATAGTAATGATTCTACAGAGAAACAGTATTTCTGGAGGTGAACTTATGGTTCCATCTAGCCTGCTTAGGTGACATATGGGGCCATATATATTATTGGGCCGTGCCTGGTGTTGGTCGGCAATGATAGTAATGATACTACAGAGAAACAGTATTTCTCGAGAAGAACTTATGGTTCCATCTAGCCAAATGTTTGTGCTTTGAGATTTTTCGAAAACAGACATAAATTGACTATAAAACGAATAGGCCTGGAAGAAATCTGCCTGTTTTTGTGACATGCGAGGCCGTATATATTAGTAGGCCGTGACGAGAAGCATGTTTTTCGGGATTACTTTTAATCTTAACATAATGTTTTTCAAAGTTGCAATTTGAGCTCGTTGTTTTCTTGGTGAAACCGTTAAGTTTAGTCGTAAACCCTTGAGTCTATTTTCTTTAACTTAGCAACATCGCAGTTTCAGTGAAACGTTACGTCTCCGTGGGTTTGTTATCACGACCCTCTTTCACCTCGGGAAGCTTTTATCATCGCTCCCCTAAGGGACTTCAATCGAACCAGATGGGGGACGAGCCGCAGACGCACTGACCCCTTAAGTGACGCCATCTTTGTAGCCGATATGATAGAAGAAGAAGAAGAATAAAAGGGAGTTCAGTTGAGAATTCGAACCTAAGAAAGAATTCAGCACGTATTATTTTATTTTTTTCGCGTGAATATCTGTTTAAATGTATGGCCATCAGTTGTCGATTACGATTCTTGAAAACGTAAGTTAGTAAAGAGAGAGCTGCGGTCTGCGTTCGCGCTGAACATCTTTTTCTCATCATCCAAATTCTGGTTTGGTTAGGTTTGTTTTTGTTTTACGGCATATCAACCTCAGTGGGTTATTTAATGCCGATAAAGTTTTGAAATAATGCAATTCTTAATGGATAATACAATTTTTTATTAATACATTTTTCTATTTAACCCATAGATGGGAGCCTAACAGGTACTACCACTCCGGGTCAGAGTGGAACAGGGAGCAATGGTGATGAAGGGGTATTCCACATTCCCCAAACCTCCAGAACTGGAACCTCACCATCAGAGAGTTTAACGTCATTCCCAGGACATGTAGACCCACAGCCACCGCCTTCTAGCACCCATATGATAAGAAGGATTCGGGATTGCCATAATGGCAATAGGGTTGGGGCAATCATATAGGTGCTAGGGCTTAACGTGGCCAACCGATTGATCGGGGGGGCCTCTCCGACCGCCCGTCTAGCCCAAGAAATGCCTAAAGTGGAATATTGCAAGTCATGGACTGCTCATCCACCTGGGTTCTATCCTTAAGCATCACGGGTTGCCACCCACGGGCAACAGGCGGCCCCATTGAGGGAGACTTACCCCTCTGCAGAGGTGCAGTCGGTGCATTCTAACCCCCCAGCCGACAGGGCGGTTCAAATTCTGGATCAAGATGACAGCAGTGAGGCACTCGGTGAGAATCGTAGTCGCTACACAAAGGATTCGCTCTGCGAGTCAAATCATTCAACTATCGGCGCACATATGAGTTTGGTTTGGTTTGATTTATTTAATGGCATATCAACCATGTGGGATATTTAATGCCAAAAACAAATGTTAGAGTATGAGATAAAAGTTGGTATTCAAGTTTCCTTTATAGGTGTATTTTTGTATATATATTTCGTGGATGTATTTTATATCTGATTCATAACTTTTAGTATATTCTTATTTCTCTCAAGTTAATATTCATCCATGTTAATATTCTCAAACAGATCCCTCATATTATTTGCGTTGAAATATATATTTCTGATTGGAGCGAAAACTTCACACTCTGTGATGATTTGGATGTTTCTATTTCAGGATAACTGGATGATTTAAATCGGTATAAATAATTTTCATTGACTTCATTTGGTTTGGTTAGGTTTGGTTAATGGTATAATAACCCTGTGGGTTATTTAATACCAAAAACTGTTAGAGGGTGAGATAAAAGTTGGTACTCAAGTTTCCTTTATAGGTGTATTTTTGTAGAGTTTCGTGTATGTATTTTATATCTGATTCATATTTTTTTATATGTTTATTTCTCTCAAGAAGGATAAAATGTCATCCATGTTCGTATTCTCAAACAAATCCCTCATATTATTTGTGTTGAAATATTTCTTTCTGATTCGAGCGAAAACACCACACTCTATAAGGAAATGTTTGACAGTTTAGGGTGTGAAAAAGACTTAAGAAAACTACACAAAAATGAAAAATGTTTAATGTACATAATTCCCTAACCTATATGGATAAAATAACCCCAAACGAGTTGACATAGCGTTAAAATCAATCATATTAAATTGAACGGAGGTTATAGTTTGTTTTTGCCTGACTGCGCATCAAACATGTAGATACTTCTCTCAATCGTCAACTGCTAACGATGAGAGAAAATATTGTAGTTACGAGATCGGTTATTTTATCACAGGATGTGGTTGGTTGGTTGGTTTTATATGGAGGGAATTAGATTTTTGGTTATTTGGTGCGTGTTCACTGGTTTCTTCCTTCTGTTGGGAGTCTATCTGAAACGGAATTAGGGAAGGGAAAAGAGACAAAGGCAAGACAGAAAGATACTTTTTGAACAGGTCCAGACTTATTTTCTAAGGTTCATAGCTATTTTTTCTTTGAGAGGAGGTTTATATCCAAGCAAGCCAATAGCGTGTGTTCTTCCTAGCGTCAGGTCCGATTATTGATAAATTCCGCACGAGGTGTTAATGGGTTTTTATGGGGGATTTAGACCGGTTTGTTTATTTGTTGGGCATGTTTGCTGTTGGTCTTGCAAAGTTTTCCTTTTCTTAAACCCGATTATATGTGGTTTCTTCTTTCTGTTGGTCACATCGAGCTGAATGGAACTAAGGAAGGAAAAAGAAGTGACAAATGACAAAATATATATTTTTCAACGTCAGAATTTTATTTTCTAGGTCTGTCATTGGCTATTTTCTTGCAGTAGGAAGGTTTTTTCTTTCCCCCTGAGCTGATATCAATACCGTCTGTTCAACTATGTCAAGATTTGCGTTTAGAATGGCCGAGTTTGATATTTTTTGGCAGAAGAAAGATTAGCCTTTCTCTCACGCATGCCCAGAGGGTTTATCTTCCTGTCGGTGCCTCTTGGGGAGATCGTTATTTTTCCTTTTTTTATTTTTCTATTTAATTCTCTATTCTTAATATTTGTTTATTTTATCTTTTAACTTTGATTTTATTATTTTCGAATATTTTTATATTTTATTTCATTATTAATCTTTTTTTTTTTTTTTTTTAAAGCAAAGGATTTTTTTTTCTGTGAAATTATTCATTTGATGCTATTCCGAATTTCAAATTTTCTTTCTCTAATTGGTTTTCAAATTATTTTTTCCTGCAATGGGCTCCGGAATCCTGCTGTTTATTATAGATGGATTTCTACTAGATCCAAATGGCGGGAAAAAATATTCCCCGGAAACTGGTTTTTTTTTTTTATCTCCTTATTTTTATTAAGGCGAAATAAAGTGACCGATATTATTTTTGTTTGTTAGAGAGCAAGAGAGAGACCAGAGAAGAGACAGAAGAGAAGAGAGCAAGACGAGACAGAGACGAGAGAGCGAGGAGAGAGAGAGAGAAAAGAAAGAAAGAAAAGAAAGAAAGAGGAAAATGTGATCATGTGCAAGGAGCAGAGAGAGACAAAGAGAGAAGAGATGAGAAGAGAGAGAGAGAGACGAGAGAGAGAGAGAAGTCGAGAGAAGAAAGAAAGAAAGAAAGAAAGAAAAAGAAAAGACAAGAAAGAAAGAAAGAAAGGAGAATTTGTGTATCTTGTCAGAGAAGCAGAGAGTAGAAGAGAGCGAGCAGAGAGAGAGAGAAAGAGAGAGAGAGAGAGGATGAAGAGAAATGAAGAAAGAAAGAGAAAAAGGGAAAGAAATAGAAAAAAAACGAAAAAGAAGGGAAATGTTATGTCCAGTACGGGAGCCAAGAGAAAAATGAGAAGAATGAGACAGAGAAGTAGAGAGAGAGGTGAGAAAGAAGAAAAGAAGAAAGAAAGAAAAAAAAGAAAGAAGAAAGAGAAGAAAGAAAGTGGAAATGTGATCTTGTCAGCGAGCAGACAGAGACAAAGCGGGCAGAGCAGAGACAGAAGAGAGAAAGAGGGAGGAGAGAACCAGTAAAGAAAGAAAGAAAGAAAGTGGGAAATAATGATCTTGTCAGAAGAGCAGAGAGAGAACCACAGAAGAGGAATCAGAAAGAGGAGGAGAAAGGAGAGAGAGAGAGAGAAAGAGAAGGAAAAGAGAAAGAAAGACAAGAAAAGAAGCTAGGAGGAATTGTCTTGTCAGAGAGCAAAGAGATGAAGACACCATAGAGANCTTAAAAAAACGACTACACCAAAAAAATGTGCGCATATGAACACGAACACATGAACACGATTCTCCCACCTCGCGGCATAAAATAACTTAGACGAGGGGTAGTTTAACATGCCGCCTTAAAATCAATCCAATATCGTTGAACAAATATATAAAAACAATGTTGTTTCTGGTCTCCAACGGGAGAAAATTCAGTATTTTATTTATAAAAAAAAAAAAAAAATAGAGAGGTCCGCAAAATGTATTTATTTCCAGAAAAAAATTTTTTATTCTGTTTATTTTACATTGTCATGTACGAGAATCAACGGATGATATTTGATCTTTTGTCTCTTCTTCAGGCATTGGGATATTATTATTGCGCAGAATATGTCGTATATTGTATACGTTGTGTGTCAGTTTCTGCAACTTTTTCGTATTATAATGAAAAAATATTATATTATGGTGAAAATCATATATAGAAAATCCTATCGTTATAGGAATAATGTTTCAGGTCTATTTTAGCCGTGTAATCGTCGGCCATCCCCCTTTGCGGCACTCTAAGCACCTGTAGAAATGATAAGACCCAGCCCTGTCCCTTTTACACGAGCGGCGTAGTTTGCTGCCCTGGGGGTGATCGCCTCCATGTTATTCCGCTTGGATATTGAACATGATTATTACCGGTTTCAATGGCCAAATCCACTGTACACAAGTTCACGAAGCAACGCAGGTAAATGATTATATATACTATATATAATATATAATAATAATATATGATGATAGATCAGATAGATAGATTAATACATACATACATTATATATAATTATAATAAGTATATGAGTATATATACACACGACATAAATATATATTGGGAAATTATGTGCTTACTTGAAGTCGTATACCTAAATTTTGAGGAAGTTAATTATTAATTAATTAAATTAATAGGCGGGCACTGACCTATTAACAATAAGTAAGGCCTAAACAGATCGAGAAAAAATCAACTCTGTATACATTTCGGCCTATTAGTGCCTCATCTATCGCACAGAACAGCATGTCTCTATCTATAGCTCTGGTTGATCATGGTGCCTAAAGTAGGCGAACGTGCCAACAGAGATTGAATACTTCTAGTATATTGTTTTTTACGTCGGCCATTTGCTTAACTTAGATTATAGGTATCCCGCGTAATAATTAATTATAATTAATAACCTTCAAAATTAGGTACGACTCAATGTAAGCACATATTACGTGCCAACAATGTCGGCGCTAAAAAAGCCATACAGAAAACACATGTTTGTGTATTTATCTTCTCATATATATAGTATAATATATATATAATACTATTATATATACTACTCACTATATATATACTATATACATAAGCATACTAGTATTGACATCTATCATACCATACATACATAATAATATACATATATATTGATATACTTACATACATACAATAATATTCTATATATATTATAGTATGACGATACGTATATCTGTAGAGTAGTGCAGAGGGTGCGAGTATAGTATATATACTCTCATAGTAGTTAGTATCTGAATATATATTGGGATCGAGTTGAGCCCAGTCCGGGTTTTTAAGAGCACGCCGGCTAGGAATCGCAAGGTTCGTTAGTTCAATACCGCTCCTCCCAACTCAGCGCCATGAGTAGCACTAGATTGGTAAGTCTATACCTGTGTCAGGTTTAAGTGGGGAACTGACGTGTATGGGCGCTCCACCTCAGAAAAAAAAAGAAATCACCTTGTGTTCTTAGCGCTGCAAAAGAGGGATAGGATTCCTCGTTGTCTGGTTGATACCGACAAATAGGTCACAGACGCCACTTTACTTTATTTGAGAGGGGGGTGGAGTTTCCCCTTCTTTCGCGCGCAATACACTTCACCGTACTTTTCTTAGGGCCGCCTACCGTTCTGTTAGCTGCTTTTAAAATACAGTCGCACCACAACATAGTGTTACGTTTACAGCCATTGTTAAGTACACAACATGCCATCACACTTCTTCTTTCTGTTATGGAAACTATAAAGAAAGAAATTGATAGAGAGATAGATGGGAGATAGCGAGAGAGGAGGTAGAGGGAGATAGGCGAGAGAGGGGTAGGAGGAGAAAAGAGAGAGAGAGAGAGGTGGAGAAAGAAAGAAAAGAAAGAAAGAAAGAAAGATAAAAGAAAGAAAGAAAGTAAAAAGAAGAAAAGAAAGAAAGAAGGATTATTCCAGTTATGGAGACCAAAGAAAAAATTGATGAAGATGGAGAGATAGAGAGAGAGAGAGAGAGAGAGAGAGAGAGAGAGAGAGAGAGAGAGAGAGAGAGAGGGGGGGTGGAGAAAGAAAGAAAGAAAGAAAGAAAGAAAGAAAGAAAGAAAGAACGATTATTCCAGGTTATGGAGACCAAAGAAAAAATTGATAAGATGGGAGATAGATAGATAGAGAGAGAGAGGGGGGGTGGAGAAAGAAAGAAAGAAAGAAAGAAGAAAGAAAGAACGATTATTCCAGTTATGGAAACCAAAGAAAAATTGATAAGATGGGAGATAGCGCGCGCGAGAGAGAGAGAGAGAGGGTGGAGAAAGAAAGAAAGAAAGAAAGAAAGAAAGAACGATTATTCCAGTTATGGAAACCAAAAAAAAATTGATAAGATTGTTAATAGCGAGAGAGAGTGGGGTAGATATATATATAGAGAGAGAGGGGGAGAGAGAGAAGAAGAAAGAAAGAAAGAAGGAAAGAAAGTAAAAGAAAGAAAGAAAGAAAGTGTCAAATTGATTGAAGATGTTGGTGTGTATACATCTTGCCTCTAAGTAGACGAATAAGTGATTCTTAAGTGAAACAAACAAATAAATAAATAAATATATATATATATATATATATATATAATATTATATATATATATATATATATATATTTATATAAAGAGTGATATGAAAGAGGGAGGGAGGAGAGAGAATTACTTCTTTTTCTCTCTGTTTTATTTTTTTTTTATTTATCTTACTTTATTGAAACGTACAGACTGAGGTCGTGTTTATAGCAGCACCAAGAAGGCACCCCTCTCTCTCTCCTCTCTCTCTCTCTCTCTCTCTCTCTCTCTCTCTCTCTCTCTCTCTCATGTCTTTAATGTCTGTGCGGTGGTTCCTTCCTTGTCAGTACCGTCCCGTTTCTCCTTTACTACAGACGCGATTTTTACAACGTGTGAACCGGACCAAAAGTGTTTCAGCTACCTGTTTGGGGTATCGCTTACCCTGGAAATTTCTTCTTATATAAAACGCAAAAAAAAAAATATACTTGAATTAATTTATATTTATCACAAACAGTTACTCGAAATGTTTCCCTCTTTCTTCTCCGATTTTAAAACAACAAAACAATTTACAAATAATTATGGACGATAAATGTAATTATTAAACAAAATATTGGAAGAAAAATACGAAAATTCGGAGAAGAATAATTATATTTTTTATTTCATTATGAATGTTTTTGCGCGTCGAAATATAAATTCAAATATCCTAGGTTGATTGATTGATTTATGGGTATAAAATCAATAATTAAAAAATATATATATAAGAACGTTTTTATTGTCAAAGCTATGAAACAATTTTCTTAAAACAAAAATATTCATTTAGAAAAAGAAAAAAATACATATTTTCGTCCAATGAAATTTTTTAAAAACAGTAAAATATTAATTTTAAACTGCTCACCTGTTTTGTGGAAATTTGATATTTAATTATATATTTATTCATATTTATTTAAATTTATTTATTTATTTATATATTTACGTATTTGAAAAAGTGGATATTTTTTTTACTTTATTAATTGATATTATTCACGAGTTTTGGTTTTTTCATATTAACAACGGAACCATTAAAAGACTCAAACAGAGACGTGTATTCTTTGAGGTAATAATAATAATCCCTGTTAAACAGCGTCTCAGTCGGCCTACAGCGGAAACGGAAGGAATCCCATCGTCTGCAAACAGAAGACACAGAGCATTGTTATTGTTTTGATTGTTGTTATCATCGCATCAATTATTATTATTATTATTATTATTATTATTATTATTATTATTATTTTATTATTATTATGTGACTTTTCACACCAGAAATATCTGGTAGCTGTCACATGGGATCAAGTGACAGCAAGTCTTCGGTATTTTAATTTATTTTTAGTAAAACTGTCGTCTAAATAATTTAATTTTTTTTTTTTTTTCTGAGATTACTCATTATCTAATTCTTGCAGTGTTGGTATTTCCAAAAAAAGAAAAAGAAAGAAAGAAAGAAAGAAAGAAATATATTTGACATCTTTATTCTGCAAGAGAAGAGAAAAAAAATAACATCATTTATATTTTTCAACAAATATCGTTTCTATGCGAAAATATTTTGGACGAGTACAAAATCGACCCTTAAATTTCAACTTTTTATCTTTGGGACAATTTCGATGATTTTCATTGAAAACCACGTCGTTTTTTATTCGGCGAATTGACTCTTCAAATTAAAAAAAAAAAAAAAAAAAAAAAAAAAAAAAAGAGAACAAAAAAAAAGAAAAGAAAAGAAAAAAAGAAGCAAAATTTTCTTTAAAATCTCTCCATCTTTCTGACTGCACTTAAAAAAGAAATTAAATAAATAGATAAAATAAATGAATAAATAAAAAATACCAACATTAAACAGCGATCCAATAAAACTAACATAAACAAAACGACAAACAAACAAACAAAATTTTTAAAAAAAACGAATAGGAAGCCGCATTTTATTACCAATTGTGGATAATCTTTGAAAAAGTGCGCGTCATCAGACCTCACTTGCGTAAGTAAACACTTTTTTTTAATAATTCATTAATAACTCGAAGCGACTACCCAGCAACGCCTGGGTAGAGTAGGGTAACCCTGATGCATTGATTTGTTTACTTTTGAGATTTACAAATATTGGACATTTTTAAGTAGAATTTCAATGCTATTTCTATGTATATTTTCATTTTTAAATATCTGCAAATATAAATGCTTATAAGTTACTGGAAGTGGCTACCCAACATCGCCTGGGTAGAGGTGGGGGAAAATAAAACCCTGGTGTATTGAGTTGTTTACTTTTGAGATTTACAAATGTTGGACATTTGTAAGTAGAATTTCAATGCTATTTCTATGTATATTTTAATTTTTAAATATCTTCGAATACAAATCAAATTTTCATCATTTTTGCACAAAAAGCAAGAACCAGTGATATTTAATGTGTATATTTTACTTTGTTGTTAATTGTTTTATTTTCATGGTTTGATCCGAACATACATACACATCAACTGTCTTTTAGATATGTATAGATTTTCAAGATAACAGTCGTTGAAAAATATAAACTTACTGAAAATTGTAAACATCATATGTCAGAGGTGTGGATCATCAGTTTATCTGACGATCGAATACGTGAAACTCATGGTTGTGAGCTATCACCATGCCTTATTTTATAATTGCAAATATATGCGATATTACTCAGAATATTTCGTTATTGTGCACTGTCAAAATACGGTGATTTTGAAGCGCTTGTAAAGTAAATTCTAACCATGATATTAGATTCCTTCGCTGTTCGGCTGATACCGACAATAGGCCACTCCGCTAATTTTACTCATATATATGTAAAGATAAAAATATCCAATTGACAGGTAAGTCGAGGATCTTTCAATTAGGGGTCATCTATATTCTACGTATATCTACAATATATGCCCATTCAGATGCACCGGCTGAAATAAATTTATAATAGCCAAATGATGGTCTGTTGAGTTTTCTCAATAGGCGGTCTTCCTATCTATAGCTCTGCTGATGAGGCCTAATAGGCCGAAATGTACATACAGAGATTGATTTTTCTCTATTTGTTTAGCCTTACATTTAAATAGGTATGCCCGCCTAATTAATTAATTATTTATTAATTAACTTTCAAAATTAGGTACGACTTTAATTAAGCACATATTCTCCCAAAAATTGTCGACTAAAAAAATCCATAGCATAAACACATCGCTTGTGTATTTACTTCTCATATATATATATTATATATATATATATATATATATATATATATTATATGTGTGTGTGTGTGTGTGTGTGTGTGTGTGTGTGTGTGTGTGTGACGTTCAGACACCTAGCTTGAATATTTAGTACGAAAGACAAAACAAGAATCGTAACCTCTGACCTAAATATCTGAATTCCACAAACACGTGTGATCATTTGAGAAAGACAACAACAAAAATAGACTTTTTTAAATGCTTCACATGAATGAAATATGAAACATTCTCTTTTATATATATATTAATAATGATAATATATATAATATATATATATATATATATATATATATATTATATGTGTGTGTGTGTGTGTGTGTGTGTGTAAAAAAAAGTCGACGGGGCGGTATCAGCCAGTCAGCGAGGGAGTCTATCCCCTTTTCAATAGCGCTAGACCAAGGAGATTGTTTTAGCATCTGAAGTGGAGTGCCACACTTACCATCAGCTCCTTACAGATCCCTGTGCTACTCATACGCTGAGTTGGCGAGGACCGGTATCGAACTAGGAACCTTGTGGTTTCTAGCCGAACGCTCTACCGACTGAGCTAATCCGGCCCATGTACATTAATGATAATATATATATAATATATAAATATACTACTAATAATAATGATATATATAATATATATTAATAATAATAATGATATATATATATATATTAATAATAATAATGATTATATAATATATATTAATGATAATAATGATATATATAATATAATATTAATGATAATAATACAATATTAATAATATATATTAATAATAATAATGATATATATAATATATATTAATGATAATAATACATATTAATAAATATATTAATAATATATATATTAATATATATATATATCAATGATATATATATGAATAATATATTATAATAATATATATATATATGAATATATATATATATATTAATAAATATATATTGATATATATATATATATATATATATATATATATATATATGATATATATATATATATATTAATAATATTATTTAATATATATATATATATTTATAATATATTATAATGTATATATAATCAATAATGTATATATATATCTATCTATATATATGTGTGTGTGTGTGTGTGTGTATACATTAATAATGTGTATATATATATATATGGTGTGTGTGTGTGTGTGTGTCTGTGTCTGTGTATACATTAATAATGTATATATATATATATATATATATGTGTGTGTGTGTGTGTGTGTGGTGTGTATATATATATATATATATATATATATATATATATATATATATATATATATATACGTTTACGTCTCATCACAATATATATCACAAACGATGGTATAAATGATCTGGTACAGAATAAACAATATAATGTCAAGTTGATATTTGCCGCCTCAGTTGAATAGACGATATCATTGTTGTACCTCCCATCAGATTCACTCAAGCATAAGACAAACAGAATAAATATTGACTAAACTTTGTTTATCTTGCCGAAGGGAACCAAGCTCTTCCTACTTGATGGCTTGGCGGAACACAATCTTCGTTTACTACTACCTATTTTATCTGGTTTTACCATTTGCCAAAGTAAACTAAGTTTAGTCAATATGTATACGGTTACTCATCTGTGTTTTCCGGATATTGTGGTTTTCAGGTAAGAAAGTGTACACCTGTATTTTACTAAGCTGGGAATCTAACGTGGTGTAATGTTAGCAAGTTAGATTCGCAGACCATTGTTGATGGGTTCGAATCTCACTGAGTGCCCCTTTCTTTTGGCCTTGTGCCATATCTAAACTAAGTAGCCGTATACATTTAGCTTGATGGAATCTAGTAAGGAGCGAACTTACTAAGAATGTCTTGCAAGGCTAACTTACTAAATTAATACTGAAAATTTCATTAAAATCGGATAATTCCCTGATTTTTTTTTTTTTTTTGGGGGGGAGGGGGGTTCAATTGCGTATGTTACAATTTATTTTGTAAACACGGATTTTATGCAGTGTTTCCGGTCAAACTCAATCGAAATTGACCGAAAAAATCGTTTTAGATATATTAAAAATAAATTACATGTGTAATATTATTTTGCTTTTTTTTTTTTTTTTTTTACTGATGTTCATTATGTTACTACTTTTCGACTTAGACAAAAATTTGATCTTAAATTCATCGAAAAAATAGTTTTAAATACATTAGTAATAAATTAAAAATAAATTACATGTGTAATATTATTATTATTATTATCTTTTTTTTTTTTACTGATGCTCATTATGTTACTACATTCCGAAACATTTGACCTTAAATAATCGATTTAATTAATTTTAATTCGTTTTTAAAATAAATAGCAGCCGAATTTTGGGGTATACCTACGATATAGCCCTATGACAGGCGCCCATTATCTTGTGAAAACGTAAGTGTTCAGTTTCCGGATTTGTTTGTTATTTTTTTTTTGGGGGGGGGGGGCGAGGGTCTTTTTTTTTTTTTTAAATAAAAGCCAGTCTGATAAATTTGCATCCCAAGACTCATTCTAGGATGGAGTATATTATTTGTTCCTCAAATACTATTTTCTCCCCTATGCCTCACTTCTTAAGTCTCTTGAGTAAGTGAAACAGCGGAGAATAATTTTCATCTCCTCAATGGACCACTTAGCTATGTCATAGTTTCTCTTTCAAGTGGTCCTTGCTTCGTCTTGCCAGTTACTCTACGCGGAGAACCGTCCTGGTCTCCTGCCTCCAAAAAACGCTAGCCGGTGGCTGCTGAAAAAAAAACACAGCTACGATTGAAGTCCATAGCCGAAGCGGTGTCACTTGCAAAAAAAAACAAAAAACAACCAACTTAGGGCGTTTTTCCCGAAAACTCAACTCCAACCCTAACCCTAAACCCTAACCCTCCCTAGTTAGAATTAACAGTTTTATTACAAAATTTGTGGGTTCTGTTTTTCTGGCTCACCATATATACATGGTGACCCAGAAAAAAACAGAACCCAAATTATTTATTTATTTTCTCATTAAACTAACCCTAAACCCCAACCCCAACCCTAACCCTAAACCCTAACTCTAGTTTGTTTGTTGTTGTTGTTTTTTGTTTTTGTTTTTTGCAAGTGACACCGCTTCAGCTACAGACTTCAATCGTAGCTGGTGTTTTTGTTTTGTTTTTTGTTTTTTTTTTGGGGGGGGGGTCAGCAGCCTCCGGCTAGCGTTTTTTTAGGCAAGAGGCCGGGATGGTTCTCCGCGAAGAGTACCCAGGACCAGTATTAGGCTGGTCTGGTGGGGTACCCAGCTTAGTGTTGTTACTTGTGGTAGCAACACTAGGAAAAGGTGCACCGTTAATTTCCTCATCATTTCGCCCAGTGCTTAGCTATGATGAGGGGAATATTTGGTCAGGGTTTACTTCCGAGGGGATACCCCTCAAGTCAGATATTGACAGACCCCTGTACAGAGAGACCAAAAACACTCGAGGTAGTGTCTAATAGGCTTTTCCCCCATTGTAAAAAAAGAAAGTGTAGTCACCCCTCAGAAGGGATACAACTAAAAAGAGGAAGAGTCATCACTGTCGTGGCCTTTTATAAAGTTCACCACGTGACTAAAAAATGTTAGGGTAGGCTGCTGCTGATGTGTGTCAGTGACACTCGACCACTGTCCCCTAGGGGGTCAGGTACCGGTGTTGGCCGAAGATAGTAACATAATAAAATTTCAATACAACGTGAAGATTTATCAGGTTCACTGACGAGGCATTTCTACTTTCAAACAATTGACTTAATTGTCGACCGTAGACACTAGACGCGTGCTAACCCCGAAAAATGTCTGGCACCCCGCAAAGATTTACGAATAAGAGATTATTGTCTATGTTCAATAGGAATGTTTTAAAAAGATTTATAATAATGTAAAATCGCTCGTTTGTTGAAGGCTAACTTGCAAATTTGGTCGGAAATTAAAAACGGAAACTTTTTTTGGTGGTGCTCCATGACAGTTTAACTATGAATTAACCTTTTTACGAATTGAGTTAGGGTTTAGGGGTTTGGGGATTAAGGTTGTTTTTAATTACGTATTACTTTTTTTTTTTAAATTTTTAAATTACTATACATTTAATATTCAAAAATATTTTTTAAACCAAGTTTAATTAAAATTATACATTGCAATACTAACACAAACAACTGAGACTAATGTGTCTACCGTTGTGTTCAATAATTAATTTCAACGATTAATTAAATGTATTAATATTGTTTTTTTTTTAAACAATACGTAATTAAAAACAACTTAATCCCCAAACCCCTAAACCGTAACCCAATTCGCAAAAATTTCATTCATACACTCTAGTTAAACTGTCATGGGGCACCACCCAAAAACTTTCCGTTTTAATTTTCCGACCAATTTTCAAGTTTAGCCTTGTTGAAATGCACCCGCTCTCTAAAAAAAGAAACAAAAAAAAAACGTGTCAAGCTGAAGTAAATCCATCTTATGTTTATAAACAAATGCACGTTTTAACTGGACTGGTCTCGTTTGTACGAATAGCTTATTGGTGAGGCAGCCGCAAGGTGAGATGATTCATCTTACCTCTCAGTCCTTTGTAAATACTTCCTAACTGTTATAGGTGATATACCCTATAGACTAATGGAATGCGCTGACGGTTACTATAAGTAACAGGGACAATTATGGCTTGAGAGTAAGCCAATGCGAGTCAGCTCATAACTCTATTTATCGGACGTAATTCCCACTTCTCTGTACTGTAATTGTCTACTCTTTTGTTAATACATTTTCCTACATTTGTTACCCGTCGTTTTGTTCTTATTTGACCCCTTAAAACCCCCGCTCTGTCGGCTGGGGCGTTAGAATGCACCGACTGCACCTCTGCAGAGGGATAAGACTCCCCCAATGGGGCCACCTGTTGGCCGTGGGTGGCGACCCGTGATGCTTAAGGATAGAGCCCAGGTGGATGAGCAGTTCATGACATGCTATACTCCACTTTGGCCCTATCTTGGGCTAGACGGGCGGTCGGAGAGGCCACCTGTTGGCCGTGGTTGGTGACCCGTGATGCTTATGAACTGCAACACTCCACTTAGAACCTTACTTAGGCTAGACGGGCGGTTTGAGAAGCCCCCTCCGACCAATCGGCTGGTCACGTCAAGCCCTAGCACCTATATGATTTTCCCAACCCTATTGCCCTTATGGCAAGCCCAAATCCCTTTTTATCATATGGGTGATAGAAGGCGGTGACTGAGGGTCTACATGTCCTGGGAATGACGTTAAACTCTATCTGATGGTGAGGTTCTATTTTTGGAGGTTTGGGGAATGTGGAGCACCCCTTCATCACCATTGCTCCCTGGTCCACTCTGACCCGGAGTGGTAGTACCTGTTAGGGTCCCATCTATGGGTTTAATAGAAAAATGTGTTTATAAACAAAATTGTATTATCCATTAAGAATTGATTTATTTCAAAACTTTATCGGCATTAAATGACCCACTGAGGTTGATATGCCGTAAAACAAAACAAACCAAACCAAACCAAACTAATTCACTATCTTTTTTTTTTTTGAGGGGTGTTGTATTATATCTAAGCTAAGTAATCGTATACACTTAGCTTGATGGAACCTAGTTAGTAACGAACTCACTAACAATGTCTTGCAAGGCTAGCTTGTTAACCATCACTCTGTGACAGTCGCCAGGTATTTTAAGAAATCTGAAAAGTGTCCGGTTACCGGGTTTGTTTGTTTGTT
Source organism: Doryteuthis pealeii (assembly GCA_023376005.1). Classification (NCBI taxonomy): domain Eukaryota; kingdom Metazoa; phylum Mollusca; class Cephalopoda; order Myopsida; family Loliginidae; genus Doryteuthis; species Doryteuthis pealeii. The sequence goes on from CM042163.1 coordinate 6,679,036, forward strand.
TGTTTGGTGTTGTTTTGTTTTGTTTTGTTGGGGGGTGGTCTTTAGGGATGAGGGGTCTTTCCCCACGAATAAAATCCAGGCCTTTCCTTATCTAATATCATTTCTTATTATTTGGATTATTCGAACTATTGTCCTCATCTTTATTGTTATATAGGGGCCGGGTTAGCTCAGTCGGTAGACCGTTCGGCTAGAAACCGCAAGGTTCCTAGTTCGATACCGGTCCTCGCCAGCTCAGCGTATGAGTAGCACAGGGATCTGTGCGGTAAAGTAAGGAGCTTTATGGTAGGTGTGGCGCTCCACCTCAGACGCAAAAACAATCTCCTTGGTCTAGCGCTATTGGAAAGGGGATAGACTCCCTCGCTGACTGGCTGATACCGACTTTAGGCCGCCCCGACGACTTTACTTACTTATATATATATAACGTTTCGGCCGATGTGCCCTTCTTCAAGCATTTCTTGTCGAATCTTTCGTGTCGTAATCGGGAGCCTTCAAAAATCCAAATACTACAAATTATCAACCCTCATCTCAAAACGTCAGACAAATACCACTGTTTTTTTTTTGTGGTTTTTGTATGTTTGTTTTTTTAAGGTTTTTTGTGGATGGGTGGGGATGTTCAAAAAATTTTTGGGGGGGGGGATTTTTAGGGGGTTTCACTTTTTGTGTGGGGGGGTTATAATCTTGATAAGGCGAGATTACTTTATATATAATTACCTAACCTCCGCATGAGTAAGATGTGCCACAAGGCCAATTTCTTAAGCGGGGTTTAATAGGTTTGAATTCAACGTTTTCATTCTCCTAGATTGGTTGCTTGACCAAGGTTAGAGTTCCGTCTATCCTACTATTTACCCATAGCTGGAGGGAGATTAGTTGGATTCATACCTTTCTTAAGGTTATTAGCACTAAATGAAATGAAAACAGCCTCGTCCAGGATTTGAACTCGCCTCGACGTTTTCATTTCTTACGACGGTAACCATTACACCACGCACCTCCATATGACATCACTTCGTAATCCTTTCTAAATTACTGCAGTCCCACTGATTTCTATGATATATATATGCATATATTTATGTTGGCAACCTTCCGTCTATTTAAGACGATGGCGTAGTGTCCTTTTTTTCTTTTTTTTTTCTACCTACAACTACGTGAGAGGCTGAACAGACCGATCCTTGAATGGCAGTCTCTGGTACAGGTGATGCTTTCTATAGGTGTTGGGGGTGCTGTTGTCTCTCCTTCCTTTTAGCTCTCTTTTCTTTGACGGCTTTTTTCCTCTCCTTTTCACCCCCTTTCGTTCCTTATTTGATGAGGAGGCGCCAGGTCGCACGGTCTTCTACACAAGCCTCCCATGTGTTTATATCGATGTGGCATGTCTTCATGTCTCTCTTGCAGACATCTTTGAAGCGTAGGCGTGGTCTCCCTATTATACATAAATATATAGGATGTAGTATGCCCGCACCACAATACCAGTTTTGGTTTAATACACACACACACACACACACCATATATATATATATATATATATATATATATATATGTGTGTGTGTGTGTGTGTGTGTGTGTGTGTGTGTGAGTAGAAAGAATGAATGAAGGAAAGAAAGTACAGAATGGATAATAAAGGATAAATTTAGTCAATATTTGGAGGCGAGCAGGGTTTTCTGGGGGATGGGGTGATTTGGGAGGGATATAGTATCAACTAGATGAGATTACTTTATATGCAATTTTATGAGACGTTTTTCAATGGCATCTTCGTCTTGTTGTACAGGACTTTGAATAAGCTGACTGTATCCCCTGTATAGGTATAATCCCCCTCCAAAAAGGGTATGACACAAGACTGAATCTAATAGTGAGGCTGTCGTAACCGGTTGTGTCCCTATAAATGCGTGTTGCGCTACGGGCCACTTATATATATATTTACCAACCCCTCCACACGAGCAGGATGTGACATAAGGTCAATTTCTTAAGCGGGGTTCAACAGGTTTGAATTCAGAGTTTTCCTTCTCCTAGACCGATTGCCTAACCAAGGCTAAAGAGCCCGAACCGCCCTACTATTTACCCATAGCTGGAGAGAGAGTAGGATTCATACCTTTCCCAAGGGTATTAGCGCTAAGTGAAAATGCAGTTACCGCGTCCAGGATTTGAACTCGTGGCGACGAGTCCATTTCCCATGACTTTAACCATTACACCACACGCTTAACCATTACACCACACGCTGTGGGCCATTTATAGGTTGATGAACCTGCTCGTTCGGACTTCCTGTGTCCACGTTGTTTTGGTTGACCCACAGGAAAGTTGAAGAAGAGCTGGTTCGGACTTTCTCAGTTCTGCCTGGGTCTGAAGATGACCAAATTTACCAATGCTGTTGGACAGGGCTTAGAATAAGCTGACTGTATATGTCATTTTATGAGACACGTTTTTCAATGGCACCTTCGTCTTGTTGTGCAGGGCTTAGAATAAGCTGAGGGTGCCCCAGTGTGCCCAACATGCAAAGTACAACTTACAACCAAGCATATCCTTCTAAATTGTAACAGACTTAAACATATCCGCGCAAATTACTATCAAGCTAGAAACCTGAAAGACATCTTCAAGAATACAAACCCTGAAAACATTTTAAATTTTATTAAAAAAAGCAACCTTTTCAACAAAATATAACAGAACATAACCAATTATCTCCATAGAACCACTACCTTAAAGTCTGAAATCCAAAATAACCTTTTTGGCATTAAATGACCCACAGGGGTTGATATGCCGTTAAACAAAAACTCAAACTGAAACATAGGAGTAAGTCCCTTCTAATTGAATCTAATAGTGAAGCTGTCGTAACCAGTAACAAAGCTCCAGTTCTGGAGCGCTGGTGAGTTTGTAGTATGCTTTCAGTGGTATTACTCCTAGGTCCACTAGGGGTCAAAGAGGTCTGTTTGAAAAATACTAATGTTAGATATGAATACTTGAAACCACTTAATTGTGTACAAGTTTATTAGATAGGAATACTTGATATCATACAACCGTGTTCAAAAAAACTCTTAAGAAACCATTACCAAAAAATGTAAATATAAAGTACACTTGGCTTATAAAATGTTAGCAAGGGATTTGACTGACCAAGTGGCATACGAGAAAGTTTAAATGACCACTTAAATAGCATACAACCTTCATCAGCCATTTTATCATCCACTGCAAAACTCAGATCTTCTCTTCATAATATCTAAGATATGGGAGAGTAAGGAGCTTTACTTTGCCATATTGGCTTATAACATGTTGGCAATGGGATCTGAATAGTTACTGGCCTAGACTGGCAGGTTGTTTCTTT